>JAVYIG010014721.1:0-39916 GCA_035222895.1 Strongylocentrotus droebachiensis | reverse complement strand
AAATAGATCAGAAGATTCTTTCACAGTTAGCTGTATAAATTAGTAGAACATTCGAAAATACATAGTTTCGAGCAGGGATAATTTGTTTTTCCTTTTGGTACACTATTCTCCCCAGGAATTCTCCAAGGTCGTTATTTTTAGGAGGAGCTTACCTGTGACTGCACACACACAAATAAAGTCGTTATAATTTACAAAATTGACCATATAACATAGAAACATATTTATTTACGATACATGCAGAGGGAAAAACAAATACGAACAACAGGATCAAGGGGAGGGGGGAAAAATATGCAGAGATCGTAACTTACTCTTATTCGTGTCATTAATTTTGCAAGCGCGAAAAAATAGTAATGAAGTTCAAGATATAAATATTTATTTTATTTATTTATTTATTTATGCATGCATGCATGCATGTTCACAATTTTTAACAATTCATTGAAGTTAAAATCACATGAAAAATTAATATAATATAACAAATCATTTTCAATTTTACATGGATCATGGATGAATAGGTGTAGAAAAAAAAATATAACATTGTTTTATCAAAGACAAGTTGCAACTTGGAAGTAACATTTAAAGCTCTATTGCAATTTAAAAGTAGTCAGGATAACACTTTAAATATATGAACATTAAATGTAACCTGATATACCACCGTACTGATGAGCGATTAGACGATCAGGGTTCAAAAGAGTTCATCATTCTGTATTCTGTATACTTTCTTCCAATCATGAGCCAAACTGAACAAAAGGTATTGCTCAAATGTAAGTATCGTACCACAAGAGGGGGGTACGCACTATACTAGTATCTAAAAGTGATTTCCATTCTCATGAAAAAATAAAGCATTGTTGGAATTTTAATTTTAAATAAAACAATTATATCAATGTGAAATGAAAAAGGATGAAATGGAAAAAAGGGTCACATCGAACGAACAAAAATCGACATTCAATATGCAACTTTTCGATAAAACCGATAATCAATGTATTATTTTATACAATAAAACCGATGTGTATAATTTTTTTTTTTTTTTTAAAGATGGTACATGAGTAATTATTATCTTCGATATCTTTCGGTGGCCTCCGTGAAGTTTCGGGAGGATGCAAAATCTAAAGTAGCGAACCAACAACAAAAGCTAGGCCTATCATTAATAATAGCTCGAGCAATGAAATATTCGTTATTTCATCAGCTAATTAATTCATGTTTATTAATGCTATTTTACTGGAAACAGGGTATATGGAAATTTAGCATTTTCGGTTTTGTTCAGAGGGAAAAAAGCATCAACCATGAGATGAAAAAAAATCTCTCTTGAGGTGAAGATCCGAGGATGCGAATCACTCCATTTATTCTTATCAATTCAAAGTATAGGAAACGGATAACAGAACTAAGACGAGAAGGATTAATCCCGAAGACTTACTGGGTATCTTTTGTTTTGACGTGTTCAATGGTTTCATCCTTGAGATGCTTCAGAATATATCAGTCGATGACCTTCCCCACCCCCTATTTATTACCCCTTGATACTACAGTTATCCTAAATGATAATTCTTGAGAAAAAGAAAAAAACGTATCCCGTCTGATTATTACTTTTTATGATCCAATAAGCAATTTTAATTTGGTTAAGATGATTATTGTCAAGCCAATGTCGCTTACCGATTTGGTCATCATTTCCCAATCTCTAACAAAAAATATGTTGTCATATAAACTCTTTAGCTTTTGCATGTAGATGTGGGGAATATATTTTGCAATTGCGAAAAATAGCCAGTTTAGGTATCAACAGATAATTGTTGACAGTTAGTCAAACCAGCAGTACACCTGTATTAGAGAGTCACAAATAGGGCCAATCAAATCGGTTCGCTGCTGCTCAGATGGTATTACTAATCTAATAAAAAAAAAGCAATGGTAACTAAACATTTTTAACACAAGTCATGTAACATGTGATAATAATTGATACCTGAACGGGGATCAATTATAATGTAGAAAGTTCGTGTGAATGAAATTAAAAATCAGAACAGCTTCATTAACAATAAATTTGGAAATTAATGAAAATCTACATTTAAAAAAAAAGAGGATACCCCTAATTTGGTAAATCATATTGGTAAGTCAACCAAATGTGAAAAGTAATCCTTTTACACAAAGGTTTTGAAAACTTAAAAAGATAGACTTCAGTTATTTCCAACCAACTTAAATAATCTGAAGAAGAACAAGAAGAAGGTGAAGAAAGAGAAGAAGGAAAAGTAGAAGAAGGAGGAGAAGAAGAAGAAGAAGAAGAAGAAGAAGAAGAAGTAGAATAAGAAGAAAAAGAAGGAAAAGTAGAACACGAAGAAGAAGAAGAAGAATAAGAAGAGAGAGAGGGGGGGGGGGGGCTGTAAGGATTAGTGAAAGATACAGACAGTGCTTTAAGTAGTACATTTATTGGATGATGCAGTCTTTTGGTATCACTTTACACTGTCTACATGCGGCACGGGGAGAACCCCCAACTCCTTCCTGCCTAAAATCATAACCATCATCATAATATAGGTCACCTTGATATCGCTTACCGTCTGATCAGATAAACCCAACTCGCATCTCATCATCAATGAAGGTTTCTCGGACGAAGCAAACATCAAGATTCGATTTTCTCTTTTTTGACACTATGTCAAGGCGGGAAAGATTTTTGATTAAGACAAATACCTTCACGAAGATGAGAAGAGTTAATTTGTTTTGCTAGGTGGGACTCCCCCCGGGAATACCTTTTGGGAAGGATGTGAGACCCAGATTCGGAGACAAAATAAACGTATATCATTGAAAATATCAACTTATGAATATAGATCACTGCGTTACATCGCTCAAGAATTTTGTTTACTCTCGAAATTCGATTTTGGGCGAATCTCCTTCAACCTTCGGCTGTATCATCTAGAGTTGCATTTCACAAAGTATCCACAGAGATATCAAAGAATGAAAATGGCAAAAGTTGGTTAAGTCAAATAATGAAGTCAGAATGAAATGGACACTTACTATCTACACTGGCACGTCCAATGGGCAGAAGTATCTGACAAGGGAAATAAGTAATCTTTTATTTTTCTAATATTTTTCAATGTTTCCTTATATATTTTGTTAATAACAATTATATTCGTTATGCTATATTTTTCCCTTCCAAGATGAGATGGTGATATGTCCTGCATCTACCAGTAATTTGACAATCAAAATGTGTGATGATACCACACAAGAAGTCACCCTTCTACACAAGGGTTTTGAAAACTAAACAAAAAGAAAAAAGACGGTAGTTATTTCCAACCAGCGAAAATAAACTGATGACGAAGAAGAAAAAAAGAGCTTGAGTCACTTATGTCTCCTTTATCGTACACGTTGTGTTTAACGAATCTCCGAGAAGCAACCACCCAATTTTTCACAAAACATTAAAAGAAATTGTGCGTTTTAAAATCATGGCAAGTTACCCCCCCCCCCTCCCTCATCGCCCCAGCGGATACGCCAGTGAGCATTGAATGAGGGCATCTACAATCTCGTCTGGTGATATGTTAGACCATCAAGCTTCCTTAATGCAAGGCATCACTCAGTAGAACCCTCGTTACAGTCTAGTGCTAAAGACAACCGAAGAGGCACTATAGGAGCACAACAAAAATGTTGTCTATGACAGCGAGTCAGAATGCGATCAGTGAAGGCCAATGTTTGGCGTATATGGGGGGGGGGGGGGGCGTATCTAAAGGGGGGGGGGGGTTGCAGAGGGGGGGGGGGGGCTCTCGCAACGGGTGGCTCTTGAAATGGGTGCATAAAACGCAAAAACAAAAAGCGGCACAAGAAAAATACAAAAGAGAGAATGAGAAATGGGAAAATAACAAAAATGGTGATCCTTTTAGGGGATACTAAGTGCCCCTAATACGCAGAGTAAAGTGGATTAGAAATGGGGAGAAAAAAACCCCCAAACTTTTAAATATGATATGAATTTTGTCTTTGGTTCATTAAAGAGACTCGGATGGAAACTATATTTCTTTTGTCTATCATTTTCTTGACTGAACCCTTTTCGACGCGTTTTTACAAACCTTGGTCTCTAAAAACGCGACGAAACGCGTATGACGCACATAAACTTAGGTTTGTCGACAAACCTCCTTTGTGAATTCGGGCCAATGAAGGGCATAATTATGATAGAATACATTATAGTGCTTTTTTGGGTGGGGGGGGGGGGGAGGGGAGGTGTAATAAAGGAAACAAATATATAGTTTGTTAGTTTCAGAATCGTTGTGTTTTTAAGAAGGGATTAGGATGTGTAGAAGTTGTTCCGTCTTTGATCGTGAGTACTTCAACAAAATCTTAAAAACTAAATTTACACTTGCCCACTTGATATGTGCAGAGTTGCGATTGATACAGAACTAAGCTACGACCACCATGGTAGAGGCCTATTGACAGTTCAAATACATTCAGATCTCACAGACTGGGTGGATTTTAACATTTTCAAGTTTCTTCTCTTCGGTTTTAATTTTAAAGTAGTTAGGATGTGAATAAATTGAATTCGCTATGAACTGAAGGGCGTCAAATTTTCTAGTAAAATTGACTTTTTGAAATACAAGATTGGTATATCATTGGTTCTCTTCACAATTAGCATATTCAACAGCCTGCATAAAATTGAGCTTTGCTATATATCTTTATTTGTGTGGTTTCCAAAGATAATACTGATGTAGTTATCAAACTCATCGAGAGATGATTGTAATGAGAAGAAAAAAACGCATTAAACCGAATTCGAATCAATATTGTGAATATTAATGCTAAGCTTTAAAAATTAACTTCTTATACACTAGCAAAACAAGTGAGGTCAACAAAAAATTGTGCAGATATCTGCCGAGTCAGAAAAAAAATGTTTTGTAAATAAACCCGTAAAGGATACATCCTTCATCAAGTTTTCCTTGAACAGACAGACACATACGTAAGAAGGGTATATGGTTACTGATGAATTCTAATAGGTTTACACATGAACCGAAACATAAGACACCCAGTCACGTGCCTCAAGGGTGAGATGGGCGGGGCTATTACTGTGTGTTTACGATGCACGACCACGCCCCATGCAGTACTGCTTTTCCAATCGGTTCTCGCGCACAGACTTCGGAAAACAAGGCGGGCAGTCACGTGCGTTTGGGGGAAGGAGGGCGGAGCGATGTTGCTAAATACTGTTTGATACCACGCCTCCTCTTTTGAAGGGTACCGAATCACTTTCTACGGAGAACAAAAAGGCAAGCCAGTCACGTGTCTTGTCGTGGTGAGGTGGAGCAATATAATTTCTGGCGAATACTAGTACTATATTACATAATGTAGCTCCGCCCCTCCCTGTAATGCCACACCTATTGAAAGACACTTTCCTTTTAAAGTAAACTGGCTAAAACACAATAATAATCGTTGCGTTTGTCGAAGTAATGATGACAACACCGTAAATTACGATCTACATATCGTCTGTTGGGAGCAAAATGGAAGGGGCTTTAATGCATATATATATATTTTAAATAGAGTTTATGTCCTTCTCAAATTCAACAAAATGTATTCATCTACAGAACAAATATGGCCAGCTTCGGAACCAAAGACAAATAAGAATATTGTGAGTTTAAAACTGTTTCCATAAATATATGAAGCAATATCATGCTAAATGATAATTTATATTTCTTTTTTTCCTTCTCAACAATATTGCTACTCTACCTTCCCTCTTTCACTGTATGCCTATCCCCCTTCTATCTAAAACAAGGGAAACGCTCTCGGCGGTCTCGCCTAGATAACGCAATTCAATATGATAAACCAGAACGTAACGCAATTCAATATGATAAACCAGAACGTCAATGACGTGGCACTCATCCGCACCTCGCAACAACAAATATCGTAAATTTTATGTGGGTACACTTTTGAACTGGTCAAAAAATAAAAGTTTGATGCCCTGGAAGGGACATAATTTCATTTCATTTGCATAAAGTACCATAAATAATCAATGGAGCAAAAATCTCACAATTCTGTGTAGAAGTTTAGTGTTCCAAATTTAGCTCTACCAGATAAGGCAAACCAAATCAAAATCGGTCAAGAAATGAGGGAAAAGAAGCAATTTTTGTTATTTTTTGGAATAAATTTGCATAAATTACCATAATTAGTTAATGGAGAACAATTTCAAAATTCTGTGTAGAAGTATAGTGTACCAAAGTTAGCTCTACGATATAAAGCAAACCAAATCAAAATCGGTCGAGAAATGAAGGAGAAGAAGCCATTTTTGTGATTTCGAATAAATTTGCATAAATTAGCATAGATAATGAATTTCATGATTCTGTGTAACAAATTTGAATCCCCCTCCTAGCCCTATCATATGAAACAATCAGAATCAAAATCGGTTGAAAAATAATGAAGAAGAAGCATTTTGAAAATCTTGATGTTGATGCCACAACAAAGTCTAAATTTGTTGACCTTAAATGACCTTTGACCTTAACTTAGTGACCTGAAATTCTACTCACATGATTGGGGAGACTTGATAACCCTATAGTCCAAGTTTCATTGACTAAGAACTTATACTTTCAAAATTATATCAAAAATTCAAAAACTTAACCTTAGGTTAAGTTTTCGATGATGCTACAACATAGTCCAAGTCTGTTGAGCTGAAATGACCTTTGACCTTGACTTTGTGATCTGAAATTCTACTCACATGATTGGAGATACTTGATTACCCTATAGTCCAAGTTTCATTGACTAAGAACTTATACTTTCAAAATTATATCAAAAATTCAAAAACTTAACCTTAGGTTAAGTTTTTGATGTTGACGCCGCCGTCGCCGTCGCCGTCGCCGTCGCCGCCGTCACCGGAAAAGCGGCGCCTATGTCTCGCTTTTTTGCTACGCAGGCGAGACAAAAAACTGCAAGCTCTCACCACCTCTTTGAAACATGCAATTTTCTATATCCCCCTCTCTCTCATCTTTCACCTCGAATAAACAGAGCAAAGAAACTGCATCATAAGAACAATCATAAAACAATGCAAACAAGAACAACAACTCCAGCCACTGAAACACGTCTCATTTGACAAATGCTAAATCTTTTATTGCACAATTTTGTTTTCATTCTTCAGTATCCAAAATAGTACAAATCAATTTTTTTTTTCGTCGTCAAAAAATATATTTCAGATTGACTGCTGATCACAGGTTTAATAGTAGCATCATTTGGAATAGTAAGTTAAGTTTGACTTTTTTTTTTCTTCATGAAGACACAAGAAAATACTCATTCTTTAATATACAAATGGCACCTAGTTGGTTGGGCACAGTACACAATGACATGGCACTTTCTGGTGAGCCAGATACAATGAATATTCAATACAATTTTCATTTAGTCACAACCAAAATAATCAAGAAACAAAAAAAAAGCATCTGTATGTATATTTGCCTATATACTAGCGAGCAGAATATAGCATTGTTTATATGAACATCATTGTCCAAAATAAAGGCAAGTTTGTAATGTAAAATAAACTTTGTACACTTAAATGAGTTGCCTGGGATTGTAAACTACATTATGCACAGCAAATAGGAATAAGGTGCTTTCTGGTATATCAGTATGCTAATTACATGATGGTTTTGATAAAATACAAATGTTAAGATGAATTTATATCTAATAAACAATGGTTAAACATACACTGTATTTGCATGAATATGTATAACATCATATTCTTAACTTCTTCACAGCAGCGTTACCTGGCGTTGATAAAATAGGATTTAACTCCAAATATAGACATGACCAGTTAACCACAACATTCCACATCAAGTCTATTTCTATAAACCACATCTCTCTAAGAAGCCTTTTAAAACCTGAATAGTCGTGTATCTTACGATAAATACTATTGTTTTGAAAATAGCAACACCTTTTAAAGGGCATAGCAAAATAAAGGGATGGTTAAAAAAAATTGTTATCCTTATGAAAGTTAAAAACTGCCCCTTTTTTTCACAGAAACCAACAAATTATTAGATAACATGCCACCTCTGTATACATTATACTTAGTGATATTGTAAACATATTCGTTCGCCCCTGGATTTCGGTAAAGAACGCGAGTCACAGACAAATAAGTCTGTTTGTGAATACAGAAATATATAAATGTAACCCAGAGAAAATGTTTTATCAAAACAAAACAAAACCTGCAAGAGTTCTTACAAGGGTACAGCTAATTGGATATATATAAACGTGGTTAAATGAAATGAAGCATAGCATGAGCTGCTTTCAAAGCATGTTAAATACATGCACATGTTTTGGAAGTAACACTTATAGAGGTAAGCTGTATAAATAAAGTATTAATGAATGACTTCTGTTTGAAGTGCTGAATATTATCTGTATCTGCTCCTTACAAGATAAGTAAAACAGCAATACTGAGAACCTAAAATACGTTCATCACGAAGGGCAACATCTTATCATAACAACTTAAAATGACATATGCACAAAACAAAACAACCAAACAATTATAGCAATGATTACAGTAAATGAAAGATATGAACATTATTTCTAAAAACTATTATGCAGCAAATCAATGATTTTTAACCTATTTTCAGGCACAAAATTTATGTCACTTAAGATCATGTTCTATTTACACTCTGCAAACTCAATTTCATTTCAAATATCACTTGTTTGGAAAAAATAGGATACTACGCAGCAAGAAATGGAAATCAATATTTTTTTCTGGTTGAAAAACAGACTACCTTAACATGAAAATTCAATGAAATATATCTTTATATACAGTATATAAAATATGTCATATCCATATGAAATCTATTAAATGTACTTGTCAAAGTCTCCATACGTACATGAAAGACGAATGATTATGACTAAAATAAGAATATATACATATACATATATAAATTTGTTGTCATATATATTCTTTTCCCAAAGAATCAATATGATTGTCTATGAAATCGATTTTGATCACAAACTCGATTAGTAATTACAAATGGAAGTAGCTCAATATTGATTGCATAAATGTTAAATTGGAGAGATGTTATTAATTTGGCGAAAAATCACAGATACATAAAATAACAGTATAATACATCTATATACTCTGAAATAAAAGTATATTCATCACTTTTGCTATATACAATATCCAAAGCAGACATTTTACATCATTGAGTTGTTTCATAAAAGGTAAACATCAAAATACAAATCCATTATATATAGTTTTTGTGAAGTACCATAAGAATGATAAAATTCTAGTACTTCAAAATTACAATATGAAAGAGGTACTGAGCTATGCAGTACTAAAACGTCATTACTGGAAGGTTTTTTTTTTGTGGTGAAGCTCTATCAAAGTACTGTTACAAGGAGCATTTAAAGATTGATGCTAACAAAAATTGCCATTTCAGGTCTTCAAGACTTTTTCGCCCATTTAAAATACTAAATGTGATTGCAAATCTGTAATCTTAAGGTCACCAGTGGTAAAAAATAAAAGGCAATTAAGGATTTTGAGTGTAAAAAACCATGAAAGGAAAATCAAATTTTGTAGTATGCCTCATAAAAGGGCATATATACAAATTATTGTCAAATTTAAGAGTTCTTTAATGTGTCGACTAACTTCCCAATAAATTCAGGATGCTTTTTTTTTTCTTTTTTTTTTGCATGACCAGATATGTATTTATTGATCAATACTTAAGACAAGAACTCATATTCAACATACGTTGTCATCTTTAACTCACATTTAATTTCTCTAAGTATGTCTATCCTGGCTACTAATATGCATTGTTTCCAGACTCTGATAAAAAATGGCTCATGTCTTTCATTTAAAAGCTAAACATATGCTGTATGTTAAGAACAGAAGATAAAAATTCACCTGATTTCAGAAACTGTTTTCACATCACAATACAATATATCATATAAATTTCAAAATTTGGATTTGAAAGCACTGTATATATCCTATTTATATAAAACATTTTGGCATTAGCATCTGTATACAAAGGAATCATTTCCAAAGAAATCAGGCACTTCTTATCAAGTTATTATATATGTTTTTTGTTTAAGGGTACAAAAAGCACTTTTGGTTATTGATATTGAACTCTTTTATTTCAACAATGGTCAAATCCACCAAATAAAAATTTGTCTTAATACAAAATTTGGAACAACTTTTGATCAATTTTCATTTTGGTCCTATCCCTTGCAAATGGAGTCATATTAAGTACAGATGAACATAAAGTATTTTTCTTCATAACAACAATACCAACAACAAAATAAATGGTGTAATTTGCTTCATGAAATACTGAATACAAGTGTGATATTATGCTAATTACAGTTGATTCTATTTGTCAATGTGTGTATGTGTGGGAAAAGATGTGTAAATGAAAAAAATGAAAATATGTATATAACCTGGCTTTTTGAATACTTCTTCTCTTTACAAAATGAATTCAGAAAGGAATGTACTATTACTTCATTATAACTAATGGTATTTACAAGGCTATCATCGATTTGATTTGGAATTGCATGGTGCTATTTCAAAAATGCACTACTAAATATGAGCAAGGAGATGGAGAGTGTTAATGGAAAAATCTCAGAGAAAGATTACGGGTGCCAAAATAAGGGGAGGACATGGTCAGAATATGGGGTATGGAGGGAGGGAGGGAGGGAGGGAGCAAGAGAGAGAGAGAGGGAGAGAGAGAGAGAGAGAGAGAGAGAGAGAGAGAGAGGGGGGGGGGGGGGGAGGTGGGGTGGGAGGGAGATTAAAAAAACATTTGCAGGCTGAACCAAACTGTTGAGAACTAATTTCCTAATACTATATTCAAATCGCCTCTGAAATGTCATGTGCCAAAGTGGAATTTAAAAAAACCCAGTTCATCCTGTCTAATATATGTATATTCTATCAACATTTTTTTGTGTGAACATATATACATTATATGCCATCAAACAAAATATATATATCTTTGTATATATAAAAGAGATAAATTTCAAGCAGAGCACTATTCAACCCATCTTTTGTTTTCGTTGTTACTTTAGAGCTCCTTTGATCAATAGTAAATGGTTTATTTTAAAGCTACACATGACCGCAACTGCATTTCATCTTTTATACAACTGTGCCCCTTGATCATTTTTGCAGAACACCTACAATTTCACAAACTGATACAGAAAACTTTCATTGGTTGGGGTAATCATACCATGTAGCTTAAGCTTCTACCAACCTTAAAATTTAGGAGGCAAGCTTTCGTCTACTCCTGTGGACATACACTAACTACGTGAATGTCTAACACTTAGCGTTTCCGTTTTAACAACATCATTTTCTCTTTGGGTGATGATAATTCCAGTCAAATAACTCTTGGAACTTTAGATTAAGAAAGTATTCCAGGAACATCTACAGGTGTTTGGCAGTGTGGACTGATATATAAAGTAAAGATAAGATATAAAAGAATCTCATACTCCAGGAAATCTTTTTTTCCCCTTTATTTTTGTCTCTTATGTGTTTTCAACAGAGGCCCAGAAAAGGAGAAAACTTGGCCCATGTATATGAATTATTTATTGCTCATGTCTATATTTTTGATTGGACCATGTCTTTCAAGACTGAGATATCACATCCCTCAAATAACTTGATAATTACTTGATGTTAACTTCATTAACAAGAGCCATCCCAAGATCATTGAAAACAATCTTAAGCAACAACTGAAAATGGAAAACCATCATGGGAGCCTGAATCGTGTCAAGGAGCAATCTCAGAATCAAATTCTGCTGTCTGATAGTCAAAGACTATCTTCACAGAAGATATTCCATACTGAAAAGAAATAACTTGTCACCTCTTCTTTGAAACCAATGATGCCACTCTAATATCTAACAATGATGTGTTAAAGTGAAATGTTCTGTAAACCGTGTTGCAACAGCAGAGGCTTGATACCAACTTTCCACCGGTAGTACCTTGGATGCAGATGAAGAAAAGAAGACCAAGAATGGATGATGCCTCTCAGTCTTGGTCTTATGAGAGGAAAGTGCTGTACAGTGGGTTATAAGGACAATGAATTTATACCGATTGTCTACCGGTAGTTCTTTGGATGTAGTTCTTTGGATGCGGATGAGGATGAAAGACCACCGAGATGGAAGATGCCTCTCAATCTGATACAACCTTCTTTTCAAAGTGGAATGCAAGGTACAAATTGTGTAAGAGCAAATTACTTTATTAAAGCCCCACTGTACTACGTATAGCTACTTGCACCCTCTTTATGGCAAACAATGCCTAATCGGTGCCTGTTGATCCCCCATGATCCCCTGTTTAATTGAGAGCTGATTTGATGAGATAACCACCTGTCAGTGACTTTGCAGGGAGGTATAATCCCCCCTGGCCAAAATAGTGCAGACGGGCTTTAAGTTCACACATTCCACCAGTAGTTCTAAGGGTAAAGACAGAGGAAAGAAGAAAGCAGAGATGGATGATGACTCTCAATTTTTATACCACCTCCTCTTGAGAGTGGAACGCTGTGTACAATGCATCACAGAAGTGATGACTTTTTACCAACTTTTTACCGGTAGTACCACAGATGCAGACAGAGGAAAATTGGAAGATTCAACTGGATGATGGTACTCCATCTTGGATACAACTTCCTCCTGGAAGTGGAATGTAGTGTGAAAAGTGTTTTAAGACCAAATTACTCTTTCTTTTATACAAACTTTCTAGCAGTAGTACCAAAGATACAGACAGAGGAAAAAAGAAGACTGAGCTGGATGATGGTACTCGATCTTGGATACAACTTCCTCCTGGAAGTGGAATGTAGTGTGAAAAGTGTTTTAAGAACAAATTACTCTTTCTTTCATTCAAACTTTCTAGCAGTAGTACCAAAGATACAGACAGAGGAAAAAAGAAGACTGAGCTGGATGATGGTACTCGATCTTGGATACAACTTCTTCCTGAAAGTGGAATGTAGTGTGAAAAGCATTTTAAGAGCAAATTACTCTTTTTTTACCGGTAATACAAACTTTTCACCAGTAGTACTTTGGATGCAGACGGAGACAAGAAATATGAGATGGAGAAGAGAAGACCAAGATGGGCGACGCCCTCTTCATCTTGGCATTATACCACCTCCTCCTTGAGCATGGCATTGATTTGGTTCCTCTCTTGCTTGGGGATGGGCACCGTCACGGCAACAGCAGCGGGGGCTGGAGGACCGGCAGTGGCCGTGGGTGGAGGATGGGTTACTATATGGGGCTGGGGGACAGTGACAGCTGCCTGGCTGGCTTGCTGCAGTTTGAAGTCTGCTATCACCTGTTGATTAGAAGATAGAGATAGTTAGATAGTTTATTGGTTTCCACAATATCTCATTTTACAGAGAGTGTAACAACATATTGAAAATGATTATAATATACATGGTCATACAATCGGTACACACTATTCAGAATATTGTCGTTGAGTTGAACTTTTTTTTTCTTCAGTAAGAGAAGGTATATGGAATATTCCAATTTCGGATGTAGCAAAACTAATGATCTATTATTAATTCAGTTTCTGCTTTAATCTGTGATTTATCAACATCATCAATAGGCCTCACCGTACTCTCCCATCATATCACCCCATCATAACTTGTTGTCTGACTTTATTGAAATCGTTAACATCACATGATAATTGAATAGGGTAGTATCTACTATATATTATACCAAGCATCTCTGATTCATGTAATATGAGTAATTGCATAGCTACAATCATGATCACATCATTAGGACCACTGCTATCATTACTGCTTTGACCACGATCACCATGAAATCACCATACTCATGACTATCATCATTACCACAACCACCACCACCACCAATAACATGATACGACCATTATGACTACACCATTATTATTCTCACCATTACCATGCACCATAAACACACATTATCATGACCACTATATCACTGATCATCATCTCCAACTCTGAGCATCATCATCATCACCACCACCACCGCCATCAACACCAGTCTGATGTTATCACCACACTTAACCTCATAGTCATCAATACCATCATCACCCTCAGTCAGCCCTCTCAATACCACAAACACCCAAATCTTCATTACAATGACCATCGTTACCACCACTGCTATCACCCCCCCCCCCCCAATCACTCCCTTCCATATCTGAGCCTTAGTAAAGGTCTAGGTAAGATAAGGCAGCAGTACTGCATGCAACAGCATGCATGAGATGACCACCAGTACTACCGCCATCACCCCCCCCCCCCTCCCCAAATTACTCCCTTTCATATCAGAGCTGTAGTAGAGATCTGAGTAAGATGAGGGGAAGTACTGAATGCAACAGCATGCATGAGACAACCACCAGTACCACCACCACCACCACCACCACCACTAATCCCTCCCCCTCCCCAATGTATCTCCCTTCCCTACCTGAGCTGTGGCAGCTGAGGTCTGTGAGAGATGAGGAACACTACCATGAGCAGCAGCATGCATGAGATGACCATTAACGAGGCTATGTTGGTCGCCGGGCGGGGTCGGAGGGGGGTGAGCAGTCATACCTGGCATACTGGGTGGCACGTGTTGCTGGGAGGGGTCATTGGCAGAACCTAAAGACACACAAGTTAAATTTCAATGTGAATTTAGGATCTAAAGAGTGGCTGATGGTTCTATCCAATATGTTCATATTATTCATCTGTCGATAATGAGGAAATAAGAATACATCATGTCATATTTGAAATCCTCCCCCTTTTGTAATATGGAAGTAGAAGAGAGAAAACAACAGAATGTCCCCATAGAATGAAATGGCTCATGATCATGCTGTACTGCCACATACAAAATGTGAGTTGGTAAAAAAAAACTAACAGCTTTCTCTTCAACCCACAAAACATCTGAACTTAAGTTTAAAGGCATGTGCTAAAATGAATAAGAAATATAATTTATGAGACAGACAAGTTTTTAACTCTATAGCAACTTTATCAACTGTTTATCTTCATACCAATATTGTATTTTGATATATAACTTCACACTTCATAAACCCATGGTTTTCTTTTTCCCAAACAAAATGTTGAATTAAACTAGATGGAACTTCGACTGCGCGCAGTCGAAAATGATGCCTCCGTCATAGAGCAAGTTTACAAACTAAAAAGCAATTTCTCATATACATATATGACCCTTTGATCTTTGACCCTAAAATGTACTCAGTTCATTGGCTCTGCAAGATGTCCTGAGTTAAATAGTAATCCATCTGTCATTTCTAATGAGAATGCGTTCACAAGCTATTTTTGCATACATAATGAGCCCATGACATTTGACCTTTGACCTCATGACCCAAGAATCTACTTGGTTCATTGGCTCTGCAAGATACATACATGATCTAAGTTTGGCAGGAATCCATCAATCTGTTCCAATGATAATGCGATCACAAGCTATTTTTTGCATACATAATGAGCCGCATGACCTTTGACCTTGACCAAGACCCCAAAATCTAATCAGTTCATCGGCTCTGCAAGTAACATACATGACCTAAGTTTGGCAGGAATCCATCAATTGGTTCTTGAGATAACGCGATCACAAGCTGTTTTTGCATACATAATGAGCCCTGTGACCTTTGACCTCGTGACCCCAAAATCTAATCAGTTCATCAGCTCTGCAAGATACATACATGACCAAAGTTTGGCAGGAATCCATCAATCGGTTCTTCAGATAACGCGATCACGAGCTGTTTTTGCATACATAATGAGCCCTGTGACCTTTGACCTTTGACCTCGTGACCCCAAAATCTAATCAGTTCATCGGCTCTGCAAGATACATACATGACCAATGTTTGGCAGGAATCCATCTATCGGTTCTTGAGATAACGCGATCACGAGCTGTTTTTGCATACATAATGAGCCCTGTGACCTTTGACCTTTGACCTCGTGACCCCAAAATCTAATCAGTTTATTGGCTTTGCAAGATACATACATGACCAAAGTTTGGCAGGAATCCATCAATCGGTTCTTCAGATAACGCGATCACGAGAACGGGACGTACGGACGGACGGACGGACGTACGGACGGACGGACAACCCGAAAACATAATGCCTCCGGCTACTTCGTAACGGAGGCATAAAAATTGTATAAATGCAAATAATTCGAAAAGTAGTTTTTGAGTCACTCGCGCTCTAACGCCCTTCTGCCAGCCGGCCTTCGACTTCTTCATTGTTGATTTGTGCCATTTCAGCCACTTTACATCAAAGTCAACATAACAAGAACATGAGATAAGCTGAAGAGGGTGGTGTCGTAGCACGCAATAGACATCACTGTCGTCTGTCCAATTACTACTAGCAAGCAGTAAGGTCCTCATTACCAGTCCAAGTCCAAGAACTCAAAGATTAGCATAAGAGGCTTATACTATAGAACTCAATGGATACAACTGTGGTTCTGTATCAACTTACACTGAGGTATGTCCTTAACTTTCTCAGTGGGTGAGCCTCTTCTATTGTCCCTTAACCTTTCTCTTTTTACATTCATGAAGTTCTAAACATCATTAAGAAGGATTTACTTAATACCTCTCTACTTTTTCGTCTAAAGTGGGCATGTCCAAGGTGATCGGTATTTGCTGCCCCATCCACTTTTGAAAATAATGGAAACTGAACAACAATCAACAATGAAAGTGAATTCTTTCTGATATTTGGTATGCTCAAAGCTCTAGTGAGGCTATTGACTGGATATTAATATAAAAATACTCTGAACATTGATGTAGTCGGTAACATAGAGGAAATAACCTAATATCAAAGTGAGTCCTTATCCACTGAAAACATGATTTACAAGGATGATACAATGTTTACAGTAACAGAATAGTTGAATTAGATCTGGAATTTCCTTGATTTTTGTCTTCATTTGTTTAAAAAAAACAATCCACTGAAGAAAAAATTAATAACCATGTTCTTCAATCTCTTTAAATTTTGTTGAAAAAAAAAACATTTCTGTTACAATAGATCTGAGCAAATGAGACCACACTGACAAGTTTGACATCTGATAGTATTCATATTGCTGTTGAGTTTTGCTGTTGATTTTTGTTGTTGTTGTTATTTTTGTATTAACAGATTGTATCTACAAAAAGAAAATAATTTAAGAAAAGGCTGTTAATCTCTTCCCTATACCCAGTAATTAGTAGTATTGAGTACAGTAATATCTTATATGTCAACAATCATTTGATTATAATATAATAAGTACTGTACAAAAACTAGATGGAACTTCAACTGCGCGCAGTCGAAAATGATGCCTCCGTCATGGAGCAATTTTACAAACCAAAACAGAAGAAATTTTTCAAATCAATTTCAATTGTAATCCATTATATACATATATGACCCTTTGATCTTTGACCTCATGACCCTAAAATCTACTCAGTTCATTGGCTCTGCAAGATGTCCTGAGTTAAATAGTAATCCATCTGTCAGTTCTAATGAGAATGCGTTCACAAGCTATTTTTGCATACATAATGAGCCCATGACCTTTGACCTTTGACCTCATGACCCAAGAATCTACTCAGTTCATTGGCTCTGCAAGATACATACATGATCTAAGTTTGGCAGGAGTCCATCAATCTGTTCTAATGATAATGCGATTGCAAGCTATTTTTGCATACATAATGAGCCGCATGACCTTTGACCTTGACCTCATGACCCCAAAATCTAATCAGTTCATCGGCTCTGCAAGTAACATACATGACCTAAGTTTGGCAGGAATCCATCAATCGGTTCTTGAGATAACGCGATCACAAGCTGTTTTTGCATACATAATGAGCCCTGTGACCTTTGACCTTTCATCTCGTGACCCCAAGATCTAATCAGTTCATCCGCTCTGCAAGATACATACATGACCAAAGTTTGGCAGGAATCCATCAATCGGTTCTTGAGATAACGCGATCACGAGCTGTTTTTGCATACATAATGAGCCCTGTGACCTTTGACCTTTGACCTCGTGACCCCAAAATCTAATCAGTTCATCGGCTCTGCAAGATACATACATGACTAAAGTTTGGCAGGAATCCATCTATCGGTTCTTTAGATAACGCGATCACGAGCTGTTTTTGCATACATAATGAGCCCTGTGACCTTTGACCTTTGACTTCGTGACCCCAAAATCTAATCAGTTCATCGGCTCTGCAAGATACATACATGACTAAAGTTTGGCAGGAATCCATTTATCGGTTCTTCAGATAACGCGATCACGAGAACGGGACGTACGGACGGACGGACGTACGTACGGACGTACGTACGGACGTACAGACGTACGGACGGACGGACAACCCGAAAACATAATGCCTCCGGCTACTTCGTAACGGAGGCATAAAAAACATACATTCTGGGGAGTGTTTCACAAAGACTAAGATGCAGGCCATTCATGCCACTGTTTTCTCTCACCATTTACTGGCATTGGTCTCTCAAGGGATGTACAAATCATGGTAACAGATCTGCAGAATTTACATTTTTTGAGAGATCATTATTGAAGGAAAACATGTTATCTAAAGATCATAATGGTAAGCAACCAGTGGCATGAATGGCCTGCCATAGTTAAGTCAAACTTAAGGTTGATCTTAGTCTTTGTGAAACACACCTCTGGACAATTTAACCACCTACAGAACTGTCAGGGTCCAACAACAAATTTCCCTTTTTCCTCCACCTACCTCCAAGCAGCATCTCCTGCAGGAGGTTGTCCACTTTGGCGACGCCCATGAGACGGGCGAACTGAATCTGTTCAATCATCTGCCATGTGATGCTTTGCAGAGGAGGCAGCATGAGAAGGATCTCACCGAAGCGCCCTCTGCTGTCGTACTGCCTGTCATTGATGTAGTCTTCCAGGTGTATCTGGACCTGGTAGCGAAGCATCTTGATACGGTTTGGTTCACTCAGACCCTTGGCATCTGTAGAAGAAAAAGGATATTACATAGTCACTAACCTTTTTAATGAGACATGTACATTCAGAATCTATCATTTTAGTTGTTCTGGTGACACCAATGATGAAATGAACCACCTGATAACTTCCATACATCTAGCTTGAACGCCGACCTAAAGATGACATCTCAAAGCTCTTGATATGCAGAGGCAAAGGTGCTTTACATACTCTATTCACTTTAATAAATGCAGTATTAATTAGTACATATAAAAACTAATTGACTTTGCCTCTTAACAACCACCCTGGACCCAACACTGTATATGTATCTAACCATAACCCAATCTCTGAACCTAACATCTAACCTAGATGCAGCCCAAATCCTGACCCTTTAGCTTTGACCGAAAATAAAGTCCAGAGCAAATGTTGCCAGAGGTAAAAAGATCGCCAAAGCGACGGTTGGATCGATATCTGTACACCTCTCTCTCTCTCTCTCTCTAAGTGCCATATCGATTGACTTTGGCGATCATGCTGTTCCACAACCCTCGGTTCCTAGCCTTCTCTATTAGCACCACTGCCAGTTCTTACACACCTCTCTCTTCCAACAATTTATGCAGACTCTTGATCAATTGTGGTCAACACCTACCTGGGTCAAAGAAGACAATCGCTTTGAGGCAGGCAAACTCATGGTCATCCAGAGCCACGTCCCTCATGGGAGCTATCAGCTCATCAAGGACACGACTTGCTACTCTGTGGATATCCATCTGATCCTGGGAATGCCTAGGAAGGATCACGTCGGGTCCGAGCACCAGGATATCTTTGTAGGGTAGAGACCGCCGTGCAGCTCCAAGGACAAGATGCTCACCGGCGTGAGCTCGTAAAAGGGCAACCTACAAAAACATGATAAGAAGGGACGAGAAAATTGAAACAGTAAGATAGGATTAAGAAATGGTAAGATAGGATTAAGAAACGATAAGATAGGATTAAGAAAAGGTAAGATAGGATTAAGAAATGGTAAGATAGGATTAAGAAACAGTAAGATAGGATTAAGAAAAGGTAAGATAGAATTAAGAAACGGTAAGATAGGATTAAGAAAAGGTAAGATAGGATTAAGAAACAGTAAGATAGGATTAAGAAATGGTAAGATAGGATTAAGAAACAGTAAGATAGGATTAAGAAAAGGTAAGATAGGATTAAGAAACAGAGAGGGTTGTTTTGATTTACATGTAGATTTAAACTGACACTTTTTTTCCATGTTCCATTTTCATGAAAATCTTTTGTAAAATCATAATAAATTCAAACTATTTAAGCCCAGAGTTTGAAACAAACTGAATTATTTGGATGCCTTATTGGAACAAGAAATAGAGCTGAATTTGCTACTCGCAACAGTACTGCATTTATAAAGGATTTCTGTATATAACTGTTGCGTCTAATTGCAAAGAGCCCTGGGTATATATATCTTCTTTGTTGGTATTGGATCCCTGGAAGTTAATACGCCCTGCCAAATATCCGGTTTCAATTGCATGAAATTCTAACTTTGATAAACAATGCAACAAGTCACTCACTCTAGGGAAGTTTTTGGCCTCATGGTTATTCATGTACATAATCTTCAAAAATAATTCATCAAACTTTCTTTGTAAAAATTAATACTATTATAAGTGATGTAAGGCATTATATATGTGAAATGAATAGTAAACTGTCCTTCAGCAGTGATCGTAGACATGATATACGATATTTATTTTAACCTATTCATTGAAATCACGAAAATAATAGTGATGATTATTTGTTGATACAGATCTTGAAGTATATAATTATGTAATTGGTTATTTAAATATTATGATGTTTTAATCTATATTCTTTTTACTCTTGCACTTCCACAGAAGCTGTTTTGTGTCTTCAAATAAAATATAACCTTCAATCGACTCAAGCGTCTCTAAGTGAATATTTTGGCCTTTCTTTCAACTATATTCTCAGTATGGTTACCTACCTGATCATCAAGAGGCAGATCACAGAAGCTGGGGATGTACTTGGCCCACTCTACAAGGACCAAGAGATGCTGCTTCATACTCTCACACACATCGTTCATAGTAGCCATCTTCTTGCCTGCTATGCTACCGTCTGGGAGGTTTACAGGATTGGGAATCTGGAAGAAATTGAGAGAAAAGTAATGATGGCAATCATCAGCAAGGGTGGGACTTCAGGACAGTGCATTCCTTCAGAGTATACAGCCGATCAGCGCCTGAGTTACAAACGGTTTTACCCTAATGTAGAGCTGTTTGGGCTTTCCCTTCTACACTGGAGGCCCAAAGTATCCACAAATTATATATAAAGATATAAATATCCACATAGATTATATAATTAATATTGGTATTGGAAACTCATTGTAGAAGATTTCATATCTAAATTTCCATTGTACAAGTTGTTGCCCATAAAGTTGGAATAATTTTCATGATAAAGTTATATCTTCTCAGAACTTTCCTGATCAATCTCTCTAGACTCTTTAGATTGATCAATACATTTATGAGAATACATAACTTAATCTGTCAAGAATAAATCACATTGTCACAATAATTTCATGAAAAAAGATCATGAAGATAATACAACTCTATGGGCAACAGTGTACCATGTTCCCCCAAACCCGGTCATAGTTCTATCAAGTTACTAGAAGCTTGCAGTACTTCTTAAATGATGCTATCGTAATTTATTGGCCAAACATATTTTGATCATATGAAAGCAATAGCAAGGTACACTTTTAATAAATACTATTTTCCCCCCAAATATCCTATTGAGATGCTTATTCATATTTTAAAGCCTGTCTGCATTAGTTTGGCTGGGAGGGATTAGACCTCTGGTCACTGACAGGTGTTTATCTCATCAAATAAGCTCTCAATTAACATAAGAAAAAGGGGATCATGGGGGACCAATGGGTACCGCTTAGGCATTGCTTGCTATATAGAGGGCCTAAGTAGCTACAAGTAGTGCAGCCCCGCATTAAAAGGAGTAAAAAGTAAGAGAATAGGGTCTTACGACTTGTCTTGACATGTGTTCTGCGTTAACGAGCTGTGGGATTGAGACTCCTCCATTCTGAAGACTATCTTCATAGCTTGGTCTCCTGGTACTGATGCGGTCCCGCTCGTTCTGAACAGCTGGAGTGGAAGAACAAGCTACTTAGATCAGTCAAATCGTAAAGTATCATCTTGACTAATGTCTAATCTCATCATTTTTGAGAAAATGAAACTTGGAAAGTCTGAATGTCAATCAACATTTCAATCTTAATGCTATTTCATAAATGTTTTGAACATATGTTTCGTCTGGAGTGGAAGAACAAGCTACTTAGATCAGTCAAATCATAATGTTGCATCTTGACTATTGTCTAATCTCATCCTTTTTGAGAAAATGAAAATTTGACATTACGAGTCTGAATGTCAATCAACATTTAAATCTTCTGCTATTTCGTAAATTTGTTGAGCATATGTTTTGTTAATGTATTCTGTTAACATCATATTCTTGACTAAAAGATGCAAAAATAAAATACACACAGGATTGAGCACACTATCCACTCTATCTGTAATTCAAACAACTCTAGCATGTTGAGTTGTATTTAAATGTATCTCCACAAATCAAAATCATCTTGACTTTCAACCAATCATGATAACATATTTAAGACTTCTGTTAAGTTTTGGGGTTGCATTTAAATGGTTATTGTATAGGTAATATTATAAGACATGATTTGCTAAGTATATAATACTTATGTAAATATGTATAACCTTGTATTTGTTATGTGAACGCAGAAATATAAAAAAATAAAACAAACAAACTTCGCAGACCAAGTACAGTTATAATGGACATAGCCTAAGAGCCTGATTCATTTGCTTTTTTTATAATGATGATTGCTCAGTACCTTCTTTCTTCATGCCAGCCCTGAAGCACTTCTTTAACCTGCAGTATCTGCATTGATTCCTCTTGTCCTTGTCCACCACGCAGCTCCTGCAGAAGCGACAGGTGTACTGGTGGTTCTTGCGCACGCTCCTTCGGAAGAATCCCTTGCATCCGTCGCAGCTTGCCGCTCCGTAGTGCTTCCCCGTCGCCCTGTCGCCGCAGATGGAGCACTGTGAGGGCTGTCCATTGAGGTCAGGTTCTGTGGGAGAGCAAGAAGAAGAATGATGAGTGAGCAAATTGTCCACGTTCATGTTCATGTGTCTTATCATATACAAGTGCTGTCTTTCATACTTACCTTTTTGGAAAATACATATACTTTGGGTGCATAAGAATGTAATATTAATAGGTCAATGAGCCAGCATGCATATTAACTGAATTGCACCATAGATGTAATTTACATTTTGGCACAACTGAAGTTATTGTAAGTACCAACACCTTACTGAGACAAGAGAATCCAGTAAGCTTTAAAGGCAGATCAAAATTATAAATGGGAGACATTTCAAGGCAATATCATAGAAATATGAGCTGAAAATGAAGTAACTCAAAATTTGGTCTGATGGTAACATAATTATTTTTTGTTTACATATGTATCCAGGAAATGAAGCTGCCTTTAATTGTACTTTTTCAAAATGGTGTATTGTTTGCAATGGTGGTGGGGTATTATGAGTACACTACAAAACAGATTGAGCATAACGATTCAATATACTTCTGTGATCATTTTTTAATTTACATTCAGAGAGGGAGGGAAAGGAATTGAGGGATAGAGAGGAGAGAGGGAGAAAGAGAGGGAGAAAGAGATGGAAAGAGAAAGAGAGATAGAAAGAGAGAGAAAAAGAGTGAGAGAGAGAGAGAGAGAGAGAGAGGGGAATAGAACAGAGAGGGACAAAAACATAACCACAGTTTTTCATTTATATCTTTAGTTTGATCTCTCTCTTTACAAACTAGATATATATATATATATATATATATATATGTTACACCACAACAGTCTGAGAGTAATCATAACCAATGTGTTGCATGAATACAGCATTCTCAACATGAACCATATGCTTGATTGCTTGATTTCGTTTTTCGATGAGCAGCCACGTCAAGTACAAATATATTGTACGAACCGCTAACCAAACAACCAAACTAAGGCCTACTCGACCGACACAACAATACTCCCAAGGTCTGCACATACAGGCTGCGAGGCCCCAAATCTGACCCAGTCCCATACTATAGCAAACTGTGTAGTACCAAAGTAAATAAGGCCAACTTTGCAGAGCCAATATGATCGAGAAGAGTTTCAAGGGCTGTTTGCTGTATAGAATACTTGATTGATAAGAAAGGAATCATGAATAAAAGAAGGACGATTTTACTTGGCAGTGGGTTTATATATATTTACAGCAGTAACAAATTCTGAAGAAATGGCATGATGGATAGAGAGCTGAAAATTCTATTTACAATTGATGATATTGAATAGAAATCTGGACAATTCTATTTGATTGTTTCCTTTTATGAAAACCATTTTTATTATCCCCTTCTTTAAATACATTTTAAAATGTTATGGCATAAAAATATTAACCAAAGTGAAGCTGGAATATCTCCACCCCCTTTTGTATTATATGTTATAACTTTGGCAAACAACTCTGAAAACAAGGGTAAAAAGGCTTCTAAAGATCTAATTGAGGTATATCATTCCCATCTTTCGATCAACAATGTATAGTATTTCATGCATTTTGTGCATTCAGCGAAATCTAGAACATTCAGCGAAATCTAGAACATTAAAATACACCATAATGACTGTATGAATGTATTTTTTCCATATATCCGGTTATCGTAAATGTTAAGGCAGGTCTTTCTGCGCCACAGACAGAAGACCCAGATGCAACAACAATATGCAGTTGAATGATTACACACAATAATGCATCAATTCAAAAGTAGAAAAAAATTATTTCAAAAGCACGGAACAAAAAACGACGAATGGAGTTATCTGGGAAATGTGGAGGCGCTGGCGAAGGATATATTGTATAGGTGACCCACTTGGTATCATTGTGTGTATCAAAACAACACATCAAACGCAGAGGAACAAAAGTTATTCGGAGGGTTGAATGAGATATGTTCCTGTCACAATGCCAAGCTCACAGTCGACTGAACTTGCACAGATTCAAAAGCTGATTTTATTCAGGTATATAGCCTTCAGGGTGTAGGTAGGCTAGAGCCAAACTGGCTTGTGGCGCAGTGTACTAACTGTACTGTACTTAATGTTATTGCCGGTGGGAGTAAGGATGCACACATTGCTTAATGCAGTGAAAATCTAAAGTAGCTAGATTCCGCTGATGTAATTTACACTTAACTGGCCTAGGTCAGCAAATATTAGATTAAAATTTGAGGACATGTATTTTTTTCTTCTTTTAACCTATAACCGTGGTGAGCTGAAGTCATATAATTGCTTATATACACTTGTGTCCCGAACAAAACAGACACTTGTGCCATTCCACCCTACCTAAAGCTTGTGCCTCCTCAAAAGAATGAAAAATAGTGGTAACATGTGCACCCCTCCCAATTAAAACAAACACATATTTTTGCCCCCTGACAAAAACAGACTATACTTCTGTCTACATTTTTCCATTTTCCATACAAATGTTATTGCCAAATAACAGTGCCTATTATTAAACACAAGAATACAAAGAATATTTAATCTGAAGAAAAAAAGTTGTAATATATATATTACATGACTCAAATGAGGAGTCTGTAGTATTATATTCTTTGATAGGATAACTGTACATATATCCTGTCCTGTCAAGCACATCTGCAATAACTTTATGCATATGGCTGAGGTGACACAGCTCGAACCAATACACAGGGCACAGACAGAATTTTGACCTCTTACAGGGAGACCTCCTTTCTATAGAAATGTAAAATTAAAAATCCCTTTTCAAGCTTCGCAAAGTACAAATATAGGCTTTAGTGAAACAGCAACAAAAAGATAAACTCTGAATAACAAAGGTCAAATTTGCTGCTGCAAGTTTAAGAACAATCAACGGACCATGCATATTCCAAATAAAATTTCATATAAACCTATTATTATTACTATCAATAACAAAGCATACTGACGTTAATGGCAGCTATGGGCATAGACTTTCCCATCTCCTTATCTTTTTGGTCTAGTTTCAGTACGTCATCTGGAAAGTTGTTGAGACTACGATTGTGTAGGTAAATGTTCATCACTGACTTTACACCCCTTTTGATCTAATGCTTAATGGTTTGATATTCACAGTTATTCCTTTAAATACTATGATTCAGTCTATCTGTCTTATCGAGGGTACAATTGTAAAGTAAAGTGTACATCAATATACTTAAACCCCTTTTGACCTGATGCTAAGTAGTTGAATATTCCCAACTACCCCTTTCATGTGCTTTATTCAAGTAATTATCAGTCCAACTATCAGCTCAGTTCAATAGCAACAAACTCATCACCAGGTCAAAGATTTTACCCAAAAAATTGGGGGGGGGGGGGGGGGGGGAGGCAGCTATAGGATATCAGAGCACCTCCAAAATCAAAACTAGCAACAAAAACACATGTGTAAGAACTGAAAGGAAAGTGTTCCCAATGACCAACATGTAGTTTGAGCAATATAGGATATCTGCCCCACCCACCATCCCTACACTTTTAAAGTGATCACCTGACCATAAGGCAAGCCAAGTATTGTCCTTCCACAATGCAAATCACTTGTTTGTAGCCAGAAGGGGATTAACTCATATATTTTAACACACAGTTAACACCCCTCTGGCTCCAAACAGACCATATCATGTACAAACCTATATCACACCATGTAACATGAATCTCTCTTCCAATCTCTCTACTAAACCCACATGCAGAGAATATCTTCTCTTCTTTCTCGCCAGCCTATTTGGCCTAAACAATGGCCAGTTTTTTCCTGTTTTGGCTTACATATCCCAAAGCTTTCATTTTCAGCCTTCCACAGGTCTGCACACAACCCATATTGTTTATCCTAATATCAGAGGGATTGTTCACTTCTGGCTTAATGGAGCCTGGTTTAAAATTAATGAAATAGATCCAAGTAGATTTTTTTTATTTAACAAAGAAAAAACACTAACGGGGTGTTGCAAGAAAGTTGCAATCAATTGCGAATCTCCAAAATCAAGCGTAAGTCTTGTGATTTATTGCAAATTTACAATCAATCGCAACTTTATTGCAACGCCCATTAGATATCTTACTTAAAATGTGGTATAAGGTTTGTATTATGGGTCTTCTGCCTGCATTTGAAATCTAATAAGTATATCAGTGGACCTCCAAAATCAATACTAAAAAACAAAAACACATGTATATGAACTGAAAGTAAATTGTACCAAATGAGCAAATGTAGTTTTCAGCAACTTGTGTCTGGACTTTGGAAACTTATAGAAGTTTTCCTGAAAGTTTTAGCTGAAGCAGGTACATGTAGTTTTGTGGGAAGTTTTGCCAGCAGTTTATTGATCTGTATCGACTGGCAAACTTTCACGTTATAACCTGCCTATGAGGCTGCATTAATAGAAAGACGAAGTACAATGGTAGGAAAATTGACACAGAGCGAATTAATGACAAGAGTTCATGTTCTTGAAAAACAAGGCGAGGAGACCAGTGGTAACTGAGCTGCGAACCAGAGAGAGAGGCCAAAGTGTACCAAAATACAGTCTTTGGAATTCGATCATGTTCTAGCTGATTACGAATCATACACGCTATCTGCATTCAATGAATACCGCATTGTTAAACACGGCATACAAAAATGAATGACTTCGCATGAACCTGTATTATATTTTTCCCGAGCAACTGAGCTTAATGAAAAGAGATGCAAATGTCATAGAATTCCTAAATTTGAGTATGAATGTGTTGGAATGAGTTATGGCTTAACAATCGAAGAGGTACGGATTACCGTTACATTATATGTATCAGAGTGCTGGGAAAACATAACCACTTGTACGACACTAGTGGTGGTGTTTAATTATGGCTATATCTTGAAAGTGGACCAAGTTATTAATCTCAGCCAAGAGAGAGGGAGGGAGAGAGACAGAGAGAGACAGAGAGACAGAGAGAGACAGACAGACACAGAGAGATAGAGAGAGAGAGAGAGAGAGAGAGACCATTTCTAAGCATATATATCTCTTTCAAATGCACCCTCAAAATTCAAATTTTGTCATGTCTATCCAAATCCATTACTTGTAGAAGGAATATTTTCTTATATTTGTAAAGCTGTTGAATTCCAATGTAAATGATTAACCCCAAACTTAATTCTTATCTGCCACAATCACCCTACTCAGCCTCTCTCCAGGTAATTTACAATGCATACCTGAAAAGATGCGGTTACAAATTAAAACATCAGCCATTAAAATTCCTAATCTTTTCGGCCACTTAAACCTGTTTGTCAATCATATACCAAGCCAGTGTACACATATTAAATACAATACCTTGATATATCTCTCTTGTTCTGCTAATAAATAAAAGTCAAGTTTTAGATCTCCATAAAGATTAAAGTTATATAATATATATACATATATATATATTGTAATATATATCAATGTCTGCTAGATAGTGTTCGCTAGACCAGAAAGCATAACAATTTTTTGACAGGAAACCATGAAAAATGAAACCTTTCCTTGTGGAAGTTCCTCTTAGCAAAAATTGGCAAAAACCAGCGGTCACGGGAGAAGGGTAGCTTGATATGAACAGTGCATATCATTCTGGCTAAAAGCGACTTTTCAGGACGATTCCTAAAATATCAATTATGATTATTTTCCCTGACATCATCAACACTTATTAATCCATCTGTTGAGAGATAGAAAGGTGTTTAATAGCTCTGTGTAAAACTTAAGCAGACAGATTATGATCTCTTCTCTCTTGCCCCAAATTCATCTTGGTTATTAGGCTTAAGATACTTAATTTCCACTGGAAACATACAAACATCAAATATTTTGATATATCAAAAAATAGGTATTTGGAAAGTATATATCCACCTGTATTCATGTAGAAAGTTTGAATTGCTAGGCAAAGGCTATTTAGTAACATGTACCCATAAACTTGTGAGCTAAGAAGCTCTTGCAAAATACAACTATACATTCAAAACTATAAGTTTGTTAAAGGATACTAAATATTTTGCATCTGAAAACTATTATCAAAGTGCTGATATTGCTACTTCTATCAAATAAATCTTTTTAAAAATGTGTCCAGTAATGGATTTAAGTAATAAAAGCCACAAAATCTTGCTATATATTATGATCTTCTCATATCTAATGATGATTATGTATAACATATCCTGTATGAGATAGCCATAAAATACACATTATAAAAAAATGATTAAGGGCGCATAATTCACTATTTGCGCACACCATCTTTCTGTGTTTATGGTATGCATCCTACTTTTATGGCACCCCATTCAACTTTATTCACAGATTTTTCAATTGCTCCTCTCTGCCAAAAAAAAAGAGAGAAAATAATGAGAATCTTTACACTGGCCTAGCAGACTAAATATCACTGCAAATAGAACGAAGGCAAACAGTGCCTACGCCCCCTTTCTTATCGCAGAGAACACCATCAATCATATTTATTCTATTATTCTTTTCATTTGAGTTTCCCATCACGTATCCCTTCTGTCTGCCTATACTATTGTTTGGTACATGCTAACATGTATTCCGTACTTGGTAGTGTACATTTAGCGGTATGGAATTACTTTTCTTTTCACAAATTATGAAGTTGGTTTCTTTTTCCATTTCTACCATCAGTTTCATTTTTGTGCTTCATACTAACAAAATCATAGAGATCCATTACCCATTTCATTTCTAATAATGACATTAAAAGAAAGAAAAAATTCTGGATTCTTATTCTAAAATGTGTGGAGATTTTGATGTTCTTGCTGAAATACTGACACCATGCAATAACTCTTTTTCTAGGGGAATGATAATTCAGTTTAAGAAACTTATTACTGTAACTGTATTTTTCCATTTTCATACTTAATTACTTAAAAAAGGTTTCAATAAAATGATGCCAGAAAAGAAAGAGTTAGCTCATCCACTTAAAATACAGGTGAGTAATGCTAACTAGGTTTTGGTCAGTACATATTTGAGAATAGTCTCAGCTCTTGTTTGATTTTTGCCTTGTGCAATATTTGAGGTAGTATGTTCCTTTCCAGTTTTAGATATTAAATCAGATCTTGTATTCACATTCTGATTTCCATAACTAGGATTATGCTTTGTATATCACCTACATCTCTCTGCTTATCAAAATTATTGAAAAAGTCTTTTAGAAAGTAAAATATATTCTAACAAGTTATTGCTAATACTGTTATTCACAGAAAGAGCGAAGCAGGAGGCAGTACGAGGAGACAAGTCCGGAACACAAAAAGCATAATAAATGGTGATATTTGGCATTATTTGCCCATCAGAGGTTCTTTTAAAACATATTTGAATGTAAGCTTTAGCTAACATGAAGCCTGATCGAGATAGTGCATGTAATTAATACCAGCTCCATCTTTGAATGATTTGGGTCTACCTTTGTGTTAAAATGATGATTTGAAGATGCATTTAAGTTATCATAAAATCTATGTAATGGCTCTTGGGAAACCCTTACCAAGAAAAGATAAAAAGCTCTTCTAAAAGAGAGAAAATAATGTAATAAAATACTATGAAAATACAAAAGGGATCTCAACATACTTTGAGAAAGCAGCTAATCATAATCTCTATCACTTATTGACTGATCTTGTTGCTGTATACTACAGACAGAAGGGCAGACAGAAAGCATTCATTCATTACGATGACTGGCTGTCCCACCTATTCAAAAATGCCAACATGAGATCTTTTTTTAGGAGAAAATCCCCTAAAGTTGGACTTTCAACTTGAAATTCAAACCCATATCAGATGGCAATTAGGCACCTTGAATGAATGATGCCTAAAATAGACCCCATACTATTTCATTCATTCATTCATTCATTCACAAAATTGGACTTCATCATGAGGTTTTCCTATTCCATGGGGGTGGGGTTAGACCTTCAAATATTTATAATCGTGTGAGTTATTGTATATTTTTCACATGCTGTTTTGTTTTTATTTCAGATTGGACTATGACACTTCGGCAAGAGAGAAAAAAGGGAGCTTAGAATTAGCAATACTTTAGAAATAAAGGAAATTGTGGGATGGGAAACCTATGGACTTCAGACTGGAAGTTGGTCTCTGATCAGTGGTTTTCTGTCAAGGCATGAAAGCCCTAAAGCACACACCAACTAAACACTTTAGTGTCGAGAACAAAAGTTTCATGTTTGTAAATTCCCACAAAGGCTCTTCTCTGAAAAGTAAAAAGGACTACTGTTTTAGTGGACTATGGAGTTTGACAAGGCTCAGAAGGAATGTGGACTTCAGTCAGACTGAAGGAATTCCCCAACATCAGCTTAGGAAATACCTATGAATGGGATGTGTAAGGACACCAAATGGTTGTAGAACAGTCTGTGAGTTTGGTGCCATTAAGAGCACACGAAGACCACTGTCAAGGACCAGTGACTGTTAAGGGAAGAAAGAGTGCATGATATGATAGCTTTTGATAGAAAGTGAAATTTGGAGTGAAGAGTTCACACTGCTAGAAGTTCAGAGCAGCCAAACCTCTTGGACTAAGGAATTCTGCCATCATTCATCGGCAAAGGAGGATGAAATGGATGTCATGACATCACACAGTTTGAAGAAAGTTTTAGAGTTCTGTACCATTAATGGGCACATGAAGATCAAAACTCTTGTCCAGTGACTGGATGTGAGAAGAATAAGTAAAAAATTACTTAATATAGATACATTTTTAAACAGAGGCAAAGAGTTGTCTTTGAGCTGTAAGGTCATGGGTTTACAACTCTGTATGGACAAGGGCCAAAGTGAGGAGACGAAACACCAAGTTTGCTTCTTGGTAATATCATGGGAAGATTCCAGAATAGTTTCTTCAACTTTCAGTTTTCTGAGTCGCAAATACATGTATCTGAAAAGTCATTAAAAGATTGTATTTCAGATTTCTGAGAGTAAAAAAAGATAGTCACTGGTATGACTTCACAGAGTTAATATCTTCCTGACTTTCTACAAAAGAATTATATGGCTAGCAACAGAGACATAGTTTTGGAGAGTTTAATGAGACAATTTTGTTTTCTTTCTTTTGTACAGGTCTGATCCGTCTGACTTTCTACTGAAGAACTGTTACCCTGGTTTTGCTAAAAAATAAGAATGGATAGCTTATTAGATTTACAAATAATTGTATAGTTTTAGTTTTTTAAGATTTTAATTCCAAATATCAATCTAAATAGATAGGAGGAATGTTTACATCAAGATAAATGGGACAGGACCACTTCCTCATCCTAATCTTCCACCTTCTATCTTCCGGGAGGGGAAGGAATACATATATACTTGACAGGAAATTAACAGTATGGCCAAATGAGTTTGCCAATAAATATAAAAAAAGGAACCCTCTATGTATTACCTCACGAGGCCTCATTTCACAGGAGCTATAGGATAACACAATGCAATCAGTTTTTCCCTCTGGAAATCTTTGCCACATCATGAAAGATCTGTTTATTGTCGAAAAAATTGAAATCACACAATGGCTTGCAAATTTGTAGACCTTAGTAAGGGCCTCATGAAATTTATCCTTTTCTTGCAAAGAAATTTTTACGAATTTTCAAAATTTCATAATGTGACAATTAGAGATAAAACTATTTTGTTGCATAGAATTCATGAATTTTCATAGATGTAAATGTTTCTGGATTTACAGTTGACATATAATATTACCCAAACAGTTCCAACGTACCATATACACACTCCACATTATACATAACGTAAACTGATGCAAACATTTCAAAACTTTATAACCCCCATGAGCAAGTATGTTCTGTATGTGAGTCACAGCATTTTTATTTGCATATTGAGCCACAGGCATTAAAGTAGGATTAATAACATATTATCTAGGTGATAAATAGTATACACATGAATGTCCAATTGTCCATTCCTTTCTGTTATTCTCCCGATCCCAAAGCAAATACAAATATATTTTTCAGCCCGAGATAACTTCTGCACCATTATCTATGGGTTAACATTACATGACAGGAGCTTCCATTGGCAAGCCATAGTCTTTAACTCTAAAGGGTCTTTAAAATGTAGACTATATCTCACAACACTTGTTTTTTAGAGTACATGGCGAACAGGTAGTTGAGCTGATATAGGCTTAGTTCCAGTCACTACGATCTGGAAACTGTATCTTCTGCTGAGAACTAAAAGGGTGTTACTCTATGTCATGGCCGGATATAAGTTAACACCCTTCTGGCTTTTAAAGCCCCACTGCACTACTTATAGCTACTTGCGCCCTCTATATAGCAAAGAATGCATAATCGGTTACCATTGGTCCCCCATGATCCCCTTTTTCTTATGTTAATTGAGAGCTGATTCGATGAGATAACCATTTGTCAGTGACCATGCAGGGAGGTCTAATCCCTACTGGCCAAACTAGTGCAGTGGGGCTTCAACAGAGGATATTATCAGCGTCAGATGAAGAGTCTGAACTTGGAGACTATCATAAGAATAGGGAACAATCATAAATAGTTAAACACTAACCAGACCCAATGGGTTGGGTAAACATGGCGTGGCGTGAAATGAAGAAATGGGGAAAAACATGGGGAACACTATACTATAGGTAGATAGATAAGGGATGTGGGACACAGGTATCATCCCACCCCCTTTTTGTCTTTATGAAGAAGAAAAAAAATTGTTTCATAAACCTAAAACGTGATTTAAATGCTCTACAGGTTTACGGAAGGGCCCATCATATATTAACCATATTTCATCTAATTATTTGTGACCAATTCGTCCCTGTTTTCACGAAGTGACGGTAGTGAGGAAAATCGTCACGCAAAGTGAATGCAATTTTTTTTCACTACCGTCACTTCGTGAAAACAGCGACGAATTGTATCATGGAGCCATCTGTGTTGTTTGAATCATTTTTCGCATTTCATAACGAAGATTGTCATGTATTTAACTGATACAATTAGACTGCTTTCTAAACTCAGTATGTGGGGGGGGGGGGGGGTAGAGAGGTTCTTCTATTATAACTGAAACAGTTCATAAAAGACCACAAGTATACCATCTATCTACTTGCAAGTACAAGTTCAGGCATGTGATCACCGAAAGTTTATCATCTACCCATGTTAGTAGTAACCATAAATATAACATCTCTCAAAAATCCCCCCATTTTTTTTTGCAACAATCGAGGTGCATTTTTACTGTGACAATCCACACACCTGTGGATCACACATCATACTCCTGCCATAGTCCCTCAACCCTCCCCCTCGGAACATCATCTCGGCCTGCCATGCCCCCCCCCTCGGACTCAATAGGCCATAGACATGCTATCACAAAAACCTCAATTGGTTGACTCGGGAACAATTAATCACCAAACATAGCTGGAATTAAGCCGGATCAGAACCAGAGTGTGTGCACAATATCTAGGTTGTCCCCATCTCAAATAACCCTAGACTTTATGGAGTGACCGTGTGCTCTCAAGTGCAAATCTCGATCGGGGACTCGCGGTGTAGACCCCATGGAATGAATAGATTGTAAAGAAACAGATATAATAGACTCAGGTATTCATGTTTCACAGGATACTGTTCATGTTTAACACATTCATACATTGTGTTTCCTACGGAAAAAGGATACGTGGTAGCATACAATGCAAATACAGATATGAATTAAGTCTTTGAGTTTACCCTGCTCCGTTCAGCAGATATCGGCATGTACAGTTGTACACAGTTTTTCATTTGATCTACTTACAGTTACATCGTATATGTCTTGTGACTTATCTTTACATATATTTTTTTCTGATTTTTTAAAATAGTGAATCAAATCAGCCTCTAATCAGGATAGAATTTCCTTGAAAATGATAGATAGAAAATTAGCATATTTCGCTGGGACTTTGAGAGACATTAGAAAATAGGTAACAGGAAACTACTACTGACTCTTCTAGTCACAAATTTTGGCTGGTTCTAGTCATCCATCCTGAATTTTGTTTATTCTTTCACATATCTTAATTTCTTTTGCAGTTTGAGAATGACCTTGTCAGTGATGATCGTGTCAGTGACAACCTTGCCATAGAACAGAAAGCTTGACAAAGCTTTAACTATTTTCTTGGGTCATTATTTCTCTCTGTTCAGACTTTAAAAAAATATTTTAAAAACAAAATCAATTTCAGGACTATATACATATATCTTATGGCTACATATGATAAATAATAATTTGTTTCATAGTTAGAGCATCATATTGAAAAAACATCATATAGCGAAACACATCGTTTCAGCATCGTTTTGAATGAAAACTCTAAAGAGAATCAGGGTCCTGTTCTAGTCTGAAACATTGTATCTTACGGGAACCGTAGAACCAGTTGGCAGGGCTTATCGTGAGTGTCTACTGGTGATTGGCCAGCAGTTGTATCAAGTGACCTCTTCAAAACATGTTTCTTTATACCACATTTCTTTGAATGAGGTTATTATCCAGTGTTAACTTAACACCCATTTTGCTATCCAATGATTCTTTACACGTTTCTTAATACAAGTTTCATCTAACTTTCCACCAGTGTGAGCAGGCTCTTAAAGTTTGTACTTGGTACTTAAAAGTTAATTCTGGACTTGTCCTACCAAATCAGACAGTTATAATCGATCAGTCAGTGAGTGGTCAATGTCCTTAGAGTACAAGTACATTGTTCAATGTCCACCCACATATATTCATGTCTGAGATATGAAGTGTCCTGAAGTGTTACAGGAAGTGGGCTGACCTTTGTATTGTTATTATTGCCGTAGTAATTAACCTTTGGGCATGCTAAATTAGAAGCCATCCACTTCCAAGGGTGACGAAAAAGGATTCAAAGTGTTTTCTTCCCAGGCCATGGTGTCTTGCTACTAGTTCAATGTTCATTAGTTTGAGCCAGAGCTCTTTCTAATCATTTTTGTTTGCATCATGACTGGGAGATATGTAAACATAGAATGCAGACAGCAATGGTCTATTTGAAGTGTGATTGCAGCATCAATGTTCTCCTTTCTCCTACATATTGCTCAGCTAGTTAATTGTAAATGGTCATCATCTATTAAACTTTGATATTTGACAAGTTTTACCCAGACACTTCAGACTACAGAGCTTTAATTTGAAAATATGAAAATATCAGTCTGCTTCTTACAGCATCTGATGCAATTTTGTTTCCCTTCACATTAGTGATCCATGTATATCATTTACATTTAAGCAAGACAAAATACCCAATTTAAGCAATTAATACTGGGCTAAATTCTGAAATGGAAACAAAGTAAATTAATTATATTTAATCAACAAAGGTTTCTTTTTACCACTTTGTGGTCAGATGAGTTGCAAGGAGAGTTCAACTTATACCTTACTCAATTAAGGAAAGGCAGGTAATTTATAAGCAAGATATATGCAAATACATTTTTGGTTTTGGTAATGAAAAGACAGAGGGTACTAAGTACACGAAAATAAACATTCTCAATGTCAAGACTGGCTCTACACATTGAATGTTTTTCATTCTGTCCAGGGCTAAGTAAATGGGAGTCCATGAGTACTACTGGGCCCTTTTTACAGACAAGTATATGTTTGGCACTTTCAGTGAGTGATAAAGTGGACATACAGAAATCTATGAGATTTAAGCAGCAATGGTGAATATGACAGAGTAGAAATCTTTTAACTGGTAATTGATGAATTGTTCCTTTCAAAATAACAAAATGATACAAATTTGAAGAAAAAAACGAACATAAATGAATAAATGTATAAATAAATAAATGAATAAATAAATAAAAAAATACACAGAAGATGACTTGAAGATGATTTTTTTAAAATAAAGATGAGACTTCTTTCATTAAGTACAAATATAAGCATGAACATATCAATAAAATAGAAATATGGGAAATTATATAGCTGTAGTAAAGCGAGTGTATCATAAGCAATGATGGTCCTAGCTGTTTGCTTGTATTTTTGAAGGTGTCAATTATTTTTTAACATAATGGTGTACATTTGTTTTCTTCTATTGAGGCAGATTAAAATGATTACAATGAAGAGCATTGATGTCCATAGATACAAGGAGTGTATAAAGTCTCACACTGAAAAATATTTGCAATAATATTGCATTACCATCTTTTGCCTGTAAAGAAGCCTTTCAAATGTATTCATTTCACAAAAAGCAATACAAATTCTGTTTGGCCAATTCTAAAGAAAATATATTCAATGTAGTACAATATGTATCTGCCAGTAATGGAAAAATCATGAAATTGAAAATAATTCAATATGAAAAGTTGCTCAGAAGAACACACTGCAGAAAACTTTGCCTTGCATACGCTCTCATGACAGATAAATACCAATTTGTGGAGGATTAGACATGTATGTGATCTTTATGATAAGGTAACAGATGTGCTGTATTTATAATTATTATAGCAAAGACACTGCTGATTCTTATTTAATGATAGCATTGTTTTCATGTTTAACTTGCATTAGGGTGAATGCATATAATATTTTTTCACTGATGATATACAGTTCTGCAACACAAGACAAAAAGGTGACGTATAATGTGATGGAATAAAGATAGCAAAGATGAAACTTGAGATATATACACAAAAGTGACGAGGCATAGAAGATTCATTTATATTCTATCCTTCGATGATACCATAAAAGAGAATTAGAACTTAGTACAAAATGAAGCAGACTGGATAAACGCTTTTAGTTGTTGCTATAGATGAAATTCCGCAACAAAGACAAACAGAGAGGTGATGAATGATGGTAGCAAAAGATGAAACTTGAGACGTCTTAGGATAATTACCTTGTCCATTAATGATCTTTCCCTGCCATAGCAACGCCGGTGGCACAACTTTCTGGTTGACTGAGCCTGTGAATTGGAAAGGCTCGGCCATATCTGGTTCAAAAAACATAAATAAGACGTTCAAAGGGTGAAAGTCTAGAGACGAAAGGTCTATTGAGAGGACTCAACGACAACAAAAGCCGCAAAAAAGGAGGAATTTGGACCAATACAAGCCCTTTTCGCAGACGATAAGTGGGTATGATGATCGGACCGAGACTTCAGACTCTAGCAGATGAGCCAGCCGTCCAATGTCTGCGCGAACTATCGACTTTACAGGTAGCAAATTCCAGCCTTGACACGTAAATGCAGGAGCAACCGCAACTTGTGATATCTCTCGCTTCCTACCTCGTAAAATGGGAGCTGTGATGTCACTGGTCACATGTTGCTCTCGGTAAACACCGAACTTGGAAGAGCATTTGACCTCCATGATAAGACTATATGGTTCTGACACAAAAAATATAGTAATTTATGAAAATAAGCAAACAAGAGATAACAGACAGGAGAACAATCTCCAGGGCCTTAATGAACAGTTCAAGTGGTTATCACGGTTATAATACTCTACTAATAAATATTTCCCCAAATCTTCTTAGTAAGTATTGGACATTTGGCCTACTTCTCTACTTGTTTAGATTATCATATAGCACTAGCAATATACCTTGCCTCACAAATGACGGAAAGAATTGTATATTCTGAATTATAACAGATATCAAACAAAACATGTAGGGCCGGTTATATATGGTCTCTGGCCAAATTACATACAACGCACCATTGTCAAATATTAGCAAGAGTGCTATCTACATTTACATCGTTACAGCAATGTGCAAAAGTTTGGTAGAAGCAATGGTCTTGGAAATGAAACATCGTGAGAAAGCATCTTTTAAAGATGAACAGGGGCTCCTTTTTTAATCATTTATGTTGGCACAGTTTTTCTTTCTGAAAAAAAAGGGTGAAATTTCATATTTGTTTTAATGTGCTCCTATCAATTTAACACTACCCTTGCTTTAAAAATCTCTTGATATGTATTTTTTTACTAGAAAATACTATTCTTAGGGTAACACTATCTTCAGAAATTAATAAGTCAAGGCGAGAACAAATTGCTGTTATCTATCAATTAACGAGAAAGGTTTTATTGACATCTTCTTCTCTCTTGGATATCTTCACCTTCCTCCCTCCTCACCCTCTGCCTCTCTATGATACTATCTCTCTGTATGTTTGTATGTCTGTCTGTCTGTCTCTTCCCTCACCCTCTCTCTCCCCCTCCCGCTCTATCTCTCTCTCCCTCTCTCTCAATCACTTCCCCATCTTTCTCTCCCGATCCCCTTCTGATCCCCTTCTTTCTTAGATATCTACACGTAGACCTGACTACCTGTATAATATTGTTTAATCGGTCTCGGCCACCCAGAGATAACCCCAAAGTTAATCATTCTCTTCTCTCTCTCTGTGTGTCAGATAGCAAATCCAGTCATTATCTCTTGATTCCTCAAACATCAAGAGATAGTTTGACTTGGCATTGACGACTAGCTTTCCTTCAAGGTGCTGCAGTTTGTTTTAATCGACAACTATTCCTACATCTTCATCCCCTTAATTGTACAATTGTATCTGTAGTTAGCATCAATCCTTACTGTTTTTAATATTGATGACTTGGGTTAATATTTGACCTTAATTATTGACCAAACTAGTCGAAATCTCAGTTGTCATCAAATATAGACATTATCTTCTAGGGAATATATAAGTTCATACTAATATATAACTTTGATAATATACTGGACTGGGGTAGGGGGTTAAAACCTTTTCAAACAACTTAGTAAACAACTTGTAAACTACATGTCCACATTGAAACATTCACCCTTATATTGATGCAACATAGACAGCATAGCTAGCACCTGCAGTAGGTGATGTTTCCATTCACAACCAGCTCCAAAATTTACCACATTTTTACTGCAAAATATAGCAGTCAAACTTTCTGGAAGGCTACCATGCATCTCCAGTAACAATGTGGAGATGCAGTAATTCAAGTGTCTATTCTTGTATGCACAGTGGTTACTTATTTCAGATCAATGCAAACAAGACTATTACAAATGGAGGACCTACTGATAACACCAAGTGCCTATATTTTTAACCCCCCCCCCTAAAAAGGAAAGAAAAAGTTGTAAGTATTGCAAGGTGAAGGAGAATTGCACATTTTTAAAAGTTTCTAAACTATATTTCACTTCCAGTCATTCATTGCATCATGCAGTACAATTGGACAGTAGATTCTTCTTTCAGATCTATGCAAACAAGATTTTCTTTTACAGATAGAGGACCTAATGATATCAACCAAAGGCAAATG
>JAVYIG010014720.1:0-39929 GCA_035222895.1 Strongylocentrotus droebachiensis | reverse complement strand
AATTTCACAATTCATTGAAGTTAACATCACATGAAAAATTAATATAAGATGACAAATCATTTTCAATTTTACAATACATTTGAATTAACTTCACGTGAAAAAGAATATAACATTGTTTTATCAAAGACAAGTTGCAACTTATATACAGTTTGAAGAATGAACACACAAAGGTGATGAAACATAAGCAAATAGAGCTTGAATCGTTACAACACCTTTCAAATATATAATATATGACAAATAAAATTCTTAAAGTTTTGTAGTGAACTATTTACACTATTTACAAAGTTTTTAAAAAAAATTAAAAAAAAGAATTTCGTTAAGCCTAGTAACAAAATTATGTTAGATTTCATTAGAACTGATAAATAGATTTTAATGTAAGTAATATCTTACATCTGTGAAATGATAATACATTTGAGTGCTCTTTTAAAAGAGTTTGTTGATTTTATATTTCGAATATCATTAGGTAAAGAATTCCATACATCTGGACCTCTGTGTCTGATTGGTTTATGGGCTAATGTAGTGTGAGGATTGACCACATGTAAATTCGATGACTGCCTTGTTGAATACGAATGAACCATGTTATTAGGTTGGAACATTGAAGATAATGACGTAGGTAATAATTTGATATTAAAACGGAACATAAATATGGCAATTTGGAGGAAGTTAATATCATCAATCTTTAAGCATTTCAGTTTAACAAATAGTGGGGTAGCATGCATGGTCACGATAACCAGCTCGGGAACATATGCGTACAGCTTTCTTTCGTAACAGAAGAATATTATTAGTCACACACTTGGATGTTGCCCACAAAATATTACAATAAGAGATGTTTGGTAAAATTAGACTATTATATAGCATAAGTAATATTCTATCAGAAACAAAACATTTTATTCTATACAGTACGCCAATATTTCTGGAGATCGGTGTAACAATGTGTTTTACATGGTCGCTCCAGTCAAGTTTTTCATTGATATAGACACCAAGGAATTTCGTACATGTCTTTCTCTCTAAAGAAATATCATCTAGTTTAATATTAAGAGCAAGGTTGTCATTAGATTTTCTACCTCTAAAATGAATATAATTTGTTTTAAGAACATTGAGAGAGAGCACATTACTTCTAAACCATAAAGTCAACTTTAGTAGTTCCGAATTTAGTTTCTGTTCAAGAGTGTTGATTTCACGATGAGACAAGAAAACACTCGTATCATCTGCAAATAAGGTATAATTAAAAGTTTTAGATACATTACAAATATCATTGATATAAATAAGAAATAATAATGGGCCCAGGATGGATCCCTGCGGAACACCACATTTAAGATACAGAATGTCAGAGTTAACAGAGTTATAATAAGTGTACTATCTTCTCATAGAACAGTAACTCGCAAGCCATTGTAAAGGTATGCCCCTTATTCCATAATGCTCTAACTTAGAAAGAAGAATTGAATGGTCAAGTGTGTCAAATGCTTTACTCAGATCCATAAATACACCAATGACATGCTCGTGAGCAGCGAGTGCACTTGAAACGCGATCATAAAATTTCAGTAGCGCAAGATCTGTAGAATGAGACCGCCGAAATCCAAACTGATCAGGATTCAATGATTCACATTTATCTAAAAAAAACTGTAGAGCCTGTTATAAACAATTCGTTCCAAAACTTTAGAAAAGCTAGGCAGTAATGAGATTGGTCTATTGTTAGAAACGACCATCACGTCATTTTTTTTATGAACAGGAATCACCCTTGCCAGTTTGAAAGAAGAAGGAAACACTCCGGTCATCAAAGAGAGATTGCAAATGTGTACAAGAGGCGTTAGAATTGAACCAATGATCTTTTTCAATAAAAATGTACTGATTTCATCATGCCCAGAAGAGTGACTGTTTTTTAGCGATCTCACTACATTGAGAATTTCAATGTAATCGTTGGTTTTAGAAAAGTAGAAGTATTAGATGGTTCACTGAGGTACTGTGTGAAGTTGGTTCCATCTTTATTTATCATCTTGGCTTGATTTAGGCCAACATTGACAAAATAAGTGTTATATGCATTTGCAATATCTTCTGCATTTGTTATTTCTTTATTACCATGAACAATTTTTCCTGGAACTTCATGTTTTCCTTGCTTGCATAAAATATCCTTTACAATTTTCCAGGTAGATGTAATATTGCCATTTGCACTTTCAAACCTTTTAGAGTAAAATAAACGACGTGAACATCGTATAATTGATGTTAATTTATTTCTATATTTCTTGTATTTTTCAACATTATCTGGTGATCGTTTTTTCATACTTCTTTATATAGGACGTTTCTTCTTTTTATCGATCTAAGTATCCCTTTAGTAATCCATGGATGATTTCCTATTCTCTTGTCGTTTAATTGCACATATGGAAAATGTTTATTAAAAAGATAATAAAACTTATTCCAAAATACTTCAAAAGCACTTTCTACATCGTCACAAACTATAACATCATTCCAATTTTCCGAGAGTAAATCTTCATTCAGACAAGAAACATTTTCATCAGTAATTTTACGTTTCTTTTCAATTCGCCTTTTTTGTGTTACATCAGTTTTGTGGTAAAAAAGTAAGCAAAACACAGATAGATGATCAGATATTTCACAATAAAACAGACCTGATTGAGAAAAGCCTTTAGATGTTTTTACGAAAATATTATCCAACAATTAAGATGAATGATTACTAATTCTGGTTGGTTTATCAATCATTTCACTGAATGCATTGGAATCTAGAATATTTCGAAGACGAAGTGAGTTTGGGCTATTATTCAGTAAATCGATATTAAAATTACCCATAATACAAACAGATTTATTGAAAGAGTTGACAGTTGACATGAGCAATTCTAAATCATTTAACAAGTCTACCATGTCTGTGCTGGGCGGTCTGTATATAATGCAAACAATAAAATTCTTTTCATTAGGAAGATCAACTTCAGAGTTCCGCAGTTTCGTTTTGGAAAGAAATATCATGTCTGGGCTTAAAAGATAAAGAATCCGCGATATACATTAGAAGTCCACCGCCCCTACCACTCGACCTGTCTTTACGTATTTGTTTGTAACCTTCTAAGGTTTATAAAGGTGGAGATTGAGGATTTAACCATGTTTCGGTAATGCCTACAACTTAGCAATCGAACTGTAATGATGATAACAGGATATTCATATTTTCATTATTCTTACTTAGACTCCGAACATTACAATGTAAGAAACTAAGAAATTGTGTTTGTTGAGGTTGATCCTTTACAGGATTAAACTCATTAGGTACGTAGTACCTACAGTCAATATTTGGTTGTAATTGGTAATCTTCATTAGTCATTTAAGGATGAGAGTCTTGCAGAATTCGATATTTTGGTTGGATATAGTGACAGCATAAGTTGACACTGATTGATTGATTGATACAAATAGAATTAATGTTAATCCATACAAAATAACACTATCGACAATAGTGAGAAAAATTATGATGATAATGATAATAATAATCAAAAACAAAACGATAATATTAATTAAAACGATAATTAATGACGAAATTGATGGAAGCAATTGAAAAAGAAATTTACCGGCACCAGTAAATTGATATCTGAATTAATGAATTACTGAAAATATTCTTGATATCAATTTAATAAATTGATATAAGACAAAAAAGAGAAAAATAAAGTTAATATTGAACTCGTAACATGTTTTTCGCACATACTTAAATTAATGAAAACGAAGCATTATTTTTCGACATAATTTTACTAAGTTTAAACGTGTTTGTACATTATTGGAGTTGAAAAGCTGATCCATTTTCAGTGTATTTGGCCTTTCAATAAAATATTTATCGATGAACAATTTTCTGTCTGAACGAAAGGTAGGGCATACAAACAAGTAATGAAATTCATCCCCAAGCGATTGCAAATTGCACAGCGTACATAGCCTCATTTCCCTTGGGAGTATTTGAATATCTACCAGCTACAATCGGCAGGTAATGATTGCCACAGCGAAAACGACTTAATATTGTCCGATCTCTTTTAATGAGATCGAATGTGAAAAACCAAAAAAAAAACGGCCTAAAAACCCTCCATCCGGCAGGCGGAGGGCGATGACTTGTCCAAATAAAAAAAATATATAAAAAACAGGCTAGTGTCACACTCTTCTTCAGTGGCCAGATGTGACAGATGTTAAACATTAAATCCGTTTCTGATGCATGCACACATAAGGTATTAAGGTACATAAGGTATTAAGTATCTTTCTAAACATAAACAATTTTTTAAGATTCGATAGTTAACACAATGCGAATTATCGTACATACAAGCAGACCAATACTGAGCATGAGAATCTCTTAATCGACGTTCCACAGTTTGTTTGACCCACTCAAAGCTAGTATTTTCACAAATTTCCCATAAATTAGACATCCCCATATCGTCCAGAGTCAGCTTGATTTTTTTTAACCAAGGTGCTTGATATATATTCTTCTCAAAGAGTAATTTTAAGATAATATACACCTTACCAGAAAATTTATCCTGTCCACTATGTACAATCCTACACCAGAAGTTTATCATCCTGCTTTTGATATATTTCTCAAGTTTAAGCCTCCCCAATTCACCAAGTACCTTACAATTTGCAGTTGTTTTGTTGACAGAAAGGGCTTGCTTACAAAATTTCATGTGGAAAATTTCAAGATCATGTAGCACTTCAAATCACCATATCTCACTTCCATAGAGCAGAATAGGCAACACAAGTTGATCAAATAATTCCAAGAGGATATCAATAGGTAAGTGCAGTTGGTAAGTTTTAGATAATAGACTATACATTGCTCGTTTAGCTTGATTAAGTTGCTTAATTTGTGCTTTACGAAATTTGTTGTTGTAGTTAAAATCAGTTCCAAGATAGACGTATTCATCAACAACTTCTACAATATCATGATCAAATTTAAATAGGAATTTTGCGAACTTTACCACGAGAAAATACAACAACCATGGTTTTAGCTGTGTTAACTTGAAGAAACCATTTTTTTTACAGTAATCGGATACAGCATCAAGAGCAAGCTGAAGATCACTTTCAGTTTTTGCAAGAACTATTGTATCGTCTGCATACAGTAATGTAAAAAGCCTGAGATATACATATATATACCCTCTTGATACGCAGCTGCATCAATCTTGTCAGGAAGAATATTTATCCCTCCAAACTTTTCGCAAATGAATTGTTTGAAGTCATTTAAAAAAAAGGGCAAATAGCATCGGAGATAAATTTTCTCCTTGTCGCACACCAATGTTACAATCAAATAAAGAAGACTTTTCTGTACCAGAAATTACACAAGACTTAGCCTAAGTATACATATGCTTAATTACATTGAAAAACTTACCATCAACATTATTCTTAAGTAATTTATTCCAAAGAAAACGCCTGTCAACCAAATCAAATGCCTTCTTGTAGTCAATAAATGCACAATAAACCCTCTCTTTTGAAGAGAGATATAAATCGATCACTGAATGGAGAACAAAAATGTGATCAAGCGTTGAATGAACATTTCGAAAACCAGCCTGTTCATCACCTAGTAATTCATTATCTTCGAGATAAGACGTAAGTCGCTCATTCAAGACTGCTGTAAACAGCTTGCCAAGACAACTAAGCAAAGTTATTCCTCTATAGTTGTTCGGATCATTAGGATGTCCTTTCTTCTTATAAAGAGGGTGAATTAACCCTATTGTCCATTCAGATGGTACAATTCCACTTTCTAATACAATGAGTGATTTCAAGTTGGGTGGTAGTGTTCGTGTTTAGAGCATTCAAGAGCTCTTAAATCGAGCGTAAAATTTGCTGATGCAATTAAGAGCCTGATACCGATATCAAAATCGATAACTTAACACCTGCTGTGACGTCACTACATACTTGATTTCACGACGATGATTTGAAAATGTACATAAAAACTAAAGATATCATGAAAAGTACAAAATAAATTTACACCTTTTTCTCTGGTTTTATAAAATAACTCACTTTATACAAAGGAATATATGAATTACCTGTTTCACATATGTTTTTTTTTATCTTCAGACAATAAATTGGCGTCATTCATGCGTTGACTATGTGCGGGTACACCACTAACACCGAATTGGATATCAACATTTGCTTAATCCCTAGGGGCTAGTGTTAGTGAATAGGAAATTAGTCCGTAAAATATTAACACCAGCCATAACGGTCGGTTCAGCAGACGACAATGTTGGAAATGGATAACACTAGCTACCGGAAGTTGACGATATTCAGAGGTCAAAGCCTTAACACCAGCTGATTTCCATTTCGGTGTTTAGGCTGGTGTTAGTGTCTATTAAACACTCACACCAGCCTTAAACACCCAACTTGAAATCACTCAATGTTAAATAACCTAACGATTACTGATAAAACAGACTTTGTGCTACACTTCAAAAATTCATTTAGAACTAAATCATCGCCATGTGCCTTACCTTTTTTTCAGTCTATTTATTTGACGTGTTATTTCTTCCGTGTTATTTCTTCCCTGCTTATACTTTTATTGAACGATTGTATTGATCGCGCCGTATTTTGTCATTTTCATTGCACATCAGTGGCGTACCTGGGGTACTCCGTCAGGAGGGGCAAGCGATCGAGAAAAAAAAAAGGCGATGATAATTTTCACTTCTGATGAGCGAGCGGGCAACAAAATATCTTTAAGTAACGTTTGGTATATATACCGGTATTGTTGCAAGTCGGGGGTGGGCACATTCATTTGTTAGCGACGTTAATTTCATTTTTGCAAGCGAGCGTAGCGAGCAAGAAAAAAATCCCTTCTTTTTTATAATTGCCACTTAAACTTGGTTCAATTGTCCCATGCCAGGTGCAGGAACAATATTGTGTTTAGGGTGATTTTATACCCATTTTAGCTAGCGAGCAAAAATACAATTTCTCTTCATGAATTGCTATGAAATTTGTTTCATTGTTCCAGGTCGGGGGCGGGCACAATCGTGTTTCAGACAATGTCAATCTCATTTTGGCGATATGATAGTGTAGCAGGTCAGTGGTGGTCACATAATTCCACGAGCTAGCGAGCTAACATGGTACATGAACTTGGTTTCATTGTTCCATGTCAGGGACGTGATTATTAAAAGCGATGTTATTTCTATTTTGGCGAGCGAGCGTAGCGAGCGAGCAAAATTTGTGTAATGATAGTTGGTTCATAAATTTCATTTTTTTTTGTTGCAGTTCAGGGTTGACACAATCATGTCTAAGGTGATGTTAATTCCGTTTTTAAACTTGGTTCAATTGTCCTCAATGAATTGGTACATACACTTTGTTACATTGTTGCAGGTCGGGAGTGGGTACAATGGTGTTGTCAATCCTATTTTGGCGGGCAGGCACCCCCCCCCCCCACATTTCTCTTTTTAATGATATTGTAGCAGGTCAGTGGCACATTTGTTAGTAATGTAAGCATAATTCCACTTCGGCGAGCGAGCGAAAAAAAATCACTTCTCTTTTAATGAGAACATGGTACAGAAACTTGATCGGGGGCGGGCACAAGCGTGATTTATAGTAAAAGCGATGTTACTTCTATTTTGGCGAGCGAGCGTAGCGAGCGAGCAAAACAAATTTAATGAGGATTGGTACATAATTTTTAGGTTTTTTGTTGCAGGTCGGGGCTTACACAATCATGTTTAAGGTGATGTTAATTCCATTTTGGCGAGGGAGCGTAGCTAGAGAGCAAACCAAATTTTCTTTGAATAACGTTTGGTACATAATTATTAACTGGTAATTTGTTGTAGGTTGGGGTGAGCATGTTTGTTAGCGATGCTAATTGTATAGACAGAGCAGCAAGAGAGGGTTAAAAAAAATCAACTCATATATCAATCACTAAAATCAATCAATTCTGGCGAGCAAGGAAACAATATCTCTTGAATGACGTTTGGTACTTATTTACTGGGATTATTGTTGTAGGCAAGGGGGCGCACATATTTTGTTAGAAATGTCAATTCCATTTTGGCGAGCGAGCATAGCGGGCAAGCAAAAAAAAAAAAAACAATTCTCTTTTAATAGAAATTAATACATAAACTTGTTTTTATTGGTGCAGGTCGGGATGGGCGCAATCGCGTTTAACGCGATAATAATAATAATAATAATAACGTTTTATTTACCCAGGGTAGCCACTTCAGTTATGAAACTGCTCTTCCAGCGGGCCCTGCATAATCAATTCCTTTTTGGCGAGAGGGCGAAAAAACACTTCCATTTTTGATGATATAGTTGCAGGTCAAGGGTGGGCACAATTATTTTCAAGGCAATGTCTATTCCATTTATTCGCGAGCGAGCGTAGCGAGAGAAAAAAAAAAGAATTAGTCTCTTTGAGTAATATTTGGTACATAAATTGGGTGTTGCCATGGTTGCAGGTCGGGGCCAGTCGGGGCAGGCACAATTGTATTCTAGGCAATGATAATCCTTTTTTTGTTCAGGGAGACGAGCAAGTGAAAACAATTAATACAAAATAGGCTAGCAAGCAGCTCGCGCCAGCAAAGAGTGTCGAATTTGTTATATTACTTATATTTTCCTATTTTCATTTTTCTTTTTCAGGGCCGTATGCGGAATATTTTCCTGGTGGGGGAAGGGGAAAGATGCGTAAAAAGTTTTCGAAGAAACTCAAAAGCAAAAGGAGTGAAGGGAGTTCGAGCGACCGAACTGGTTATGAGGGTACTTTTGCATTTTCAAACATAGAATTGAAGGGTTTGGTATAGGCCTTCACTACTTGTGAGCTTTGTTAAACATTTTCAGGAAAAAACTGTATGTTTTCAAAATATCTGGGGTCAACTGCCCCCCCCCCCCCCCCGGTGCGTACGGTCATGGTCTTTTTTTTATTATTATTATTATTTCTCAATTTGTTTTCTCTCCTTTCTTTTCCCTTTTTCTTCCTTTTCTTTTCTTTTTCCTTTTTTCTTTCCTTTTCCTTTTTTTCCTTTTTTATCTTTCTTTCCTTTCTTTTTTCCCCCTTTTTCTTTTTATTTTCCCCCTTTTCCCTTTTCCCTTTCCCCCTTTTTTTTTTTCACTGCAGCCCGTCAGGGGGGGGGGCACTCTGTCCCCCCCCCCCCTTGCCCCCCCCCCCCCTCAGGTACGCCAGTGTTGCGCATCTATTATGCGTACGAGAACCTGCGCACTTTGCGCGCACTCCACTATGACGTAATAATCACACCAAATGCACACTGTTTGCAGCAGGTTTGCAGTGTATCGAAAATTTCGTCAAGCACTGGATGCACAGTGCTGGTTTGACAAAGTTTGTTCAGTTTTTTTGAGATTGTCATGGTGGATTTCTGTATTTGCTCTAGATGTCTGATTTGACTAAAATATTGACTGGCTTTACTTTCGAGGGATATCAGAAATATTGACCGCGCTAAGACCATATTGCCCTCGTCTTTCGACTCGGGGCAATATGATCTGAGCTTTGTCAATATATCTGATATACCCCTCAAGGCCAGTCAATATTATATAAATAATCACCCTTGGTTTCAGGCGATGGCAAACTATCACTTCCTCGTCGAGCAGAATGTATACGCTATCTTTCCTCAGCTCCGCTTCGGAAAGATAGCTACATCCAGATCGCCTCGGAAGTGATAGTTTGTCCCATCACCTTCACCAACGGTAATTATTTGCTTACTATCCTATTACGTTCTATTTCTTGGAAATGGAGAGGATGAGTTTTTAAATGATGTTTAAAATCATTGTGTTACAGCCAAATTTACACGTTTCTCTTGTAAACTACTTCTAATTTCCTATTGAAAACTTCATATACGTCAATTTTCATAATGTACTCTACAACTGCACATGCATTTCCGTGGTTTTAAGCGATTCAGTTTCTTTTGCGCAGGCATTTTGTCGCATTTTGTAGAGTTCCAGGCACAGTTCTGCATTTTTTATGGCTGACTGGCCGCGGTCGTGATCAGAATAAAGCTTGGAAGCATGTTTGGAATGTCAATATGATACTTTTGACAGAGTCAGGTGCATGCATGTATTTGTGGTACCGATCAGGGTCCATTTGTAGTATGTCCATGGTCGGATAATATGGCTTTCGATATATCAGTGGTCTTTACTCCGCGTGCTCACAAACATGTTCTATATTTCACGATCAAAAGTTGAAGGAAGAATAATATTACCCGTGAAATCAAGGCTACCGCATACCAAAACAAAATCTTGTTTGCCTGCGTTTACCAATTTTCCTTGTACTCGTCAGTACAGACAGGAACAACACAGTGATGAGAGGCGAGTAGAAACTTATAGCCATTCACAGTTGTTACTTAAAGAAGTTACGGTTAAGAATTGCTAATATTTTGTACTGTTTGTTTCTACATTGTTATCAAAACGTTTATCTCTTTTTCCTCAGAAAGCTAGCTGGAGTCAAAATTTTGGTAAGTTCTGTTGATTATAGGGTGTCGCAAAAATTGGAAACCCCAAAACGAAGGGATATCTTGATTGCATATTGTGTTCGTTTTCTTTTACAGATGTCTGTAGCAGACAAATCCCTTGGCATATGCCTCCCGAAAAATTGATTGCATATTGTGTTCGTTTTCTTTTACAGATGTCTGTAAACGCCAAATGCCTAGGCATATTCCCCTGGACGAAACCAAACATACCTGGACTGACGACCCGGTACCCAAACAAAGAAGAACGCGACTGTAGGTGTGCAAGATGTGACATAATACTCATGTGTGAGTTGAAGGCCTCAATGGGACAGGACACCTATGCATTTATGAAGCAGGCTTTGAGAAAAACAACCGTCACCATTTCGATTGACGTCGGTGTGGGCGTCGGTCCGGATGGACCGACAGCCGGCGTTGGGGCGGGGAGGTCAATAACAATCGAAAAGGGCGAGTGGCTCATCACTTACCTCTGTAAATTAGATTCCAAGCACATGTGCACCGATTGTTTCAGGGACGCCTTTCCAAAAGATTTCGCGGGTATTCTCCTGTCATCTCTTGGAAAGGCCAAGGTGATTAATTCGAAGTATCAATGGTTTAAAATGAGCTACGGAACGACGTAGTGATTCCTGAATTCGTATATCTATGATGTTGCACGTAGGCATACACCCTTCTTTAATTCCGAATCAAGTTGCTATACGTTTTAAGGTAAAACGTTTTCATGTAAAGTAAACAATAATTGCTGTTATCATGTGGGTTCATGTTAAATATGGATAATGCAATGACTATGTGATGGCTATTTTACAGCAGACAATAAAAACGAATATTCTATAACCCTAGGAGACCATTTAAATCCACAAGCGAATTACTTGATCATCATGAATGGCTTTGGAATGGGGTAGTTTTTTGTGCTTAGAGTTAATAAATGGACATGCAAAAATTAAACGTTTTTTTAAATTTTGTTATGCAGTGGGTTTTCGTTGTGGTTGATATTAGGTAAGAAAAGCAAGTACCGGTGGTTCCTTGAAATTATTTTAATCCATATCTTCTGATTTGAAGGATTTTGTATTAATGCAACATTACATTTATCATCTTAAGATTGTTCTATCCGAGTTGGTTATAGCGAAAGTAATATACGTTTAATGTAGCATTGTAAATATCGCATGAAATCTGATTTAATGTTATCCACAAAATGCATTTTATTTCCATACCCTGCACGAAATACTATAAAACCGAGTTACTTTTGAAAACAGCTTAAGTGTTTAGATCTATATAGATGGAATGCAAGTCAATATTTGGATCTGCTTTAAAAACAAATATTGCCAAAATTGCTGTTTTTTCGCAAAATATCAAAAAAAGATTTTGTGTGGTCAGGCAAACAGCGTAAAGGCGCCTTTGGCAGGCAGCCATACGTACGACCTCTATAATTGTGACCACAAAGTATAGCCCTGAGATCGAAAGTGTTAAGATTTTTCCGGAGGGAGGAAAACCGGAGAGCCCGGGAGTTTGTAATGGACGAAAAGAGCTGGTGAGGAGTTGATGTGCGAAGGTGATTTACTTGAAAAGAGTAGTCCTTGATGGAGATAATTTTACACTATATACACTAAAAATATTTTGCCTAGATTAATTTAGATTTCGTGCTTATGAGCTTTCTATAGCAAAATTATTGTCCCTCTTTTTTAAAATCTAACTACATACATGATGTTAGTAGAAGTGGAAATATTAGCATTAAAATAAGACAAAATAAAAACATTAAAGGGATTGATATATTCAGTAGTAATTTAGGCAACGATGGTTTAAAAATGTTATGCAGGTTTAACATTATTAGTGAATTCTGTTAATAACATACAATATATTATGAATGAAATTAAAAATGTTGAGCCAATGCAGGTCCGAAAGTAAATTGGAATTAGACAGAAGTTATGAAACTGAATAGTTTAGGTATAATTTTTTATGATAATGAAATTGTATATACGGATCAACCTGTTAGATATTTAGGAGTATATGTAGGCGAAAATAGGAAATTGTTACAAGATTTAAACTAGAACGTAAAGATAGATTACATTCAAAATTTATTAAATATGTGGAAAATGAGAGATCCTACTTTTTATGGTAGAATATGCTAATTGTAAGCGGCGTCACAAATTGTGCATACCGCAACTGTTGTTACAGTACCAAAACACATTTTACAGATATCGAATAGACTATAGTTTTGTTTCGTATGGAATTCCAAAAAAAAATAAACGTAATGTAATTATAAATGATATTGAAAATGGTGGATTGAATATGATTGATATTGCTAATAAAAATAACTGAACTCCGTTTGGCATGGATATCTCTACTGGAAAAATATGTTTCGATATACTGGTCAGATAACATAGGGGGTTTGCCACATTGTTTACAGTTCAATTGTAGTATAAAATATATGAATTTATTATGCTCTAAACATAATTTGCCAGAATATTATTGTATGTAGACCTTTTTTGTACTTGGTCACTGAGAACAAAGATTCATTGGTATGTTTTAAATTAGAAATATTCCAAATGAAATTTTTTGAAAAATAATAACATTACCTTTAAGAAAAAGAAAACAAAATTAATCGAGAATGGCAAGATGCCGGTTTATTGAAAATTCATAATTTGATTACAAATGGTATTTGGAATGACTCTTCATTAACTAATTAAAGTGGACGCATAACAGTTCCTGTTTTATTTCAAATATACAAAATTAAAGAAAGCATTTCCGCAGTGTTGGTTAGATAGATTAAGTGATGTCAATGATTTTGAATATGAATATGATATTTCGAATCTCAAAGAAAAAGAAACAGGGGATAAACTAAATTTGTTTGTTTTGAAAGTGAAATATTACTATCGTTTGTTAATACGGAAGAAATCTAGAGAACCAGTTGTCATTTATTTTTGGAATTTATTTTTATATTTAGATAATGACTTTGTTTGAAAGGATGTATTTTCATTTAAATTAAAGCAAATTCGTAATATAGGATTTCCCGGCCAAATTCGCGAGTTTGTCATTCAAATTAATTTGTCTTGCGTTCAAATTCGACGGTTTTAGTGCAGTCAGGTATATCTCGGGTTTATATTCCCTTTTCTAGTTTTCAAATCTATGTAATTTTCGTTAGAATCTACGTATGTTTCATTCAAATTAATGAACAATGTGCTTCTTTCGCTATTTGGTCATTCGATTTGGCGCAACACGATTTTCTGACAACGCGACGGTGTACTTCTAGCATTCTAATTCACTTGTAGCATTCAAAGTAGCACTTTGTGCACTTAAATTGATGGTCAATATACATTTCTCGTTTATTACACACTTTTTATAGCTCATTCTTTTTCTTTCAAGATTGTTTGTTCATGTGTATTTCATCATATTTCATTTTCTTGCATTCATACACTTATACTTAGATTTATCTGATATTCATCAGCATTTAAGTTTGATTAAAGAAAAAAACGACTTGCATCTACGGACCTGATGGTCTCAGTATATTTGTAAATGTTCATGTAAGAAAGTTGTTTGTCTTATGTTTCATCATAAATTTATCATAATTTAATCATACTTTCATTATGGAAGAAGGGTACAATATTGTGACTGGGGTAGGGACTAGAGTCAACAATTTGAACATGATTCATTACTTAGCCATGTCTTTAGTCATCGATCTGCTAGCGGGCAAGTGAACTATGAAACTCTTTAAGAAAATCAGAGGGGTGTGTTGGGTATAAGAGACGATGTGAATTACTTTTGTAAAATTCCAAGTCTGTAGTAAAAAGGAGCGATTGAGGGTACCCCCACCTTCCCCGGGTATATGAACATGTCCGTGCAGAAATGCCATATCCCTTGATTTCGCCGTTTCTTTAATATGTCTGACTACACCCATCTGCATTGTCCTGAAAATAAATAAATGGAATAACAGCTTAGACCCCAATGGCAAATCCTGCATTTTAACTGCATTATTTAAAAACTGTAAAAGTTTGTTGCAATTCTTCCCCTTAACATTCCTAACTTGAATACAAATATTAAGAATACGAATGACAGGTGTTAATTCGAATGATAAAAATTACGCTTCGACAAGTGAATATTAATTTGAATGCTAGTTGAGCAGTTTCTAAATTGAATGACAGATCTATGAAACCCTTCGACCAAAATCCTAAATTAAATACAAAAACTGGAAAATTGAATGATAATTCGCATGGCAAAGCCGATCTGCGCTAACTTAAATGCAAAGTAAATGAATTCGAATGACAAACACGCGAATTTGGCCGGGAAATCCTATAATAAAGTTAAACACTTTAATTTCAAGATGATTCACAGGTTTATTGCCTCAAAAGAAAATGTACATGAATGGCAAAATGTGAATAATAATTTATGCAACACTTGTTGACAATTTGATTCACTTTATGTTATATTGCAAGGATGTGATTATGTTTTGGAAAATTATATGTAATTTGATATTTCACATATTCCACGTAGATAAACCAACATAGTCCTATACTCTTCTGAATATTATTTGTGATTATACGCAATATGCAATTTATAAATATTACGTTAAAAGGATTGTCAATGGTTCTGTTATTTACCCACATGCTTTGGTTTTTCAATACAAGTCGTTGCTGAGATTGTTTTTAAGGTTAGCAAAGAAAATAATACTAAGCTGGAAGAATTGTTGAATATACTTTAATATTTAGCCAATGTCATTTTTCACTCAATCACTGAGTAATTAATGTAAATGACCATGTATTGGAATTATGGAAATAAAGACCATGCTTGAGGGTTCATAATTATAATCTTCATTCCGTTTCTTTTTAATTTTGTATATATATATATATATAAACTTCTACTGAGTCCCAATTCGTCCTAACTTTAAAACGAAGTAGGTCTACCCCCAAACAGGTTGTATTGTTTTCACTCTTCATTACAACATAATGTGACATGCATTATGCATACATGACATACCTACACTGGGAGATGAAGAAAGAGAGATGGGGAGGAAGATGAAGTAATGATATGGAGAGAGTTGAGAGAGTAATGGGAAGAGAGAGAGAGAGAGAGAGAGAGAGAGAAAGAGAGATGGGGAGGAAGATGAAGTAATGATATGGAGAGAGAGAGGGAGGGAGAGAGGAAAGGAGAGAGTGAATGGAGAAAATATGAATTCCTAAAATCCATTGGGATGTAGGCCCTATATTAATCGTTTATAACATACCAATCTCTCCTGCAGACCCGTGTCGAATATCTACTTTAGATGTGAAAATAACGTAGTGAAACTTCAAACATCTACTTTGAACTTTTACGATATCCTGCCCCCATCCCCACCCCACCCCCCCCCCCCCCCCCCCTCTCTCTCTCTCTCTCTCTCTCTCTCCTTCCTCTCTCCTTCCCCCTCTTTCTCTCTCTCTCTCTTTATCTTTCTATCTCTCTCTCTCTCTTCCTCTCTTTATCTCTATATCTTTCTCATTGTATGGAACATGTCATTACCCCAATCACCCCCGCCCCCGAAAATTATCCCTCGGAAAGCTAGGGGATGATTGTTCTCGAGGGGTAATTGTCCTAGAGGGTTATTGTCCTAGGGATAATTTTTCCGGGGATAATTGTCCTCGGGTGGTTGTGCCGTTGTTAATTGGCCGGGGGGGGGGGGGGCGATTGCCCAGGGGTTAATTGTCTAAGGACCAAAAAAAGTTTACTATTCATTAAACCTATACATTTGCTTCCGATAGTTTTATAGCATGTGCCCTACATTGTCAGTTTTGTACATGTATATGTAACAGACGTCCGACTTGAATAAAGCTTCACACATTCAAATAAGAGAGATTAATACGGATCGACAAAATCCAAATTTATCTTAATTAGCAACTTACACGACATGTATAGCGAAATTGATGTAGCTAATTGAAGATTGAGGATTAAAGATTGCAGTAATAATATCAAGGAAACAGGCACACACACGAGACATGTTGTAGATCTTTTTAGGAATAATGTAATAATAATTTCGTTTACCTAGGTAAGCCTTATCAGCATTAATGCTGTTCATCCTGAGGACCCTGCTTGTTATCGATTGATATTATATAATTTACTATATAATATTGTACATACTTCATAACTAATTACGAGCGTAAAAAAAGACTAATGACCATGAGCTGATGAAAAAGTCATCTCAGTCATAATGCACCTGGCACGCACCGCCTGTATCGAATCGGTGAATGGAAGCGTGCGGCATACATGTACATATTAAGATCAAACTGATTACATACGTTCCCATGACTACCGCGTAGCTCCGGTCAATGGCACATCCTATATGCCATATTTATATTAGTCATCATACCAGCGATCAATATCGGCTGATTCAATCGTTTTCCATTATGGAAACTGGAAAAAAGGAATGAATTAGTCCCTACATCGACGATAATAAATATTAAATAGTAATGGTATAGTATATTTTTCTTGACATTATTCGATCATCTTAACGCTGTTAAAAGATATTTGGATATTAACCACATTATCAACAATTTTCTAATAACCGAATCATAGCAGACGACATGAAATTGAGTTACCGATAGTTTGCCGATATGATCGTGGGCGAGCTAGATCTTCAACAGTAGCTGGCGCTAATGATTTTGTCTCTTTCAGATTTATCAACCGCAGCTGTAGTTAACTTATCGGTTAATTGGTTCGACGAGCAGTCATGTTATTTCGATGGGTTGGAAAGAGGGCGGTAAGGAGTAAAGAGAGAAAGGCAGATTGAATATAACGAAAAGTAGGGGGTGGGGTATATTTACAAATAAGTGGATAAACTTAAAGAGGTTGGCATATAGAGATCAGTGGCCTATCCATCAATAAAAAGGGCCGACCCGGCATTAACCTCTGCGCCCCCCCCCCCCCCACCCCTCATCAACCCCACCGTATGCAGACTTTTCAATTCATATGATCCAATCAAAATGGTGACGTGGGTCTTAAGTCAGTCTGGGTAAAATATTTTTAGAGAAGCATGGCCTAGACGCAAGCGGACTCGACGTGTACACCTGCACATTATGGGTGCACATATGCTCCAAAGTAGGGTGCAGAATTGCACCCTAGAGGAAGCATACGTGCACCCATATAGGGACGAAGACATTTTCTACAAAAGCAGCACCCCATAGCTACTTTGGGGGGCAAACTTGCCCCCTAGAGGGAGCAGATGTGCACTCTTAGTGTACACGTGTACATGTCGAATTCGCTTGCGTCTTTGTTTTAACCTTTTTTTGAGAAAAAAATTGAACAGCGTAATTTTTTTTCCTTCTTTCTTTTGCTTCCATTTAATTTTGTTGAATTCGGCGTAGATATTCATAAATAAATGAAACACGCCAAAAAACTAAAACAACAGCAACACCAACATTGATTATATTTTGCTTTGCCCGGCGCTATTTATAAAGCGAAAATAAAAAGGAGTAATTATTGGGTTTCAAACCCAGTACTCTAGGATTATCGTTCGCTTACCTTACCGATTGAGCCAACAATGGGTTGATGAAAGATGGGATTGCATGATTTTTATAACCTTAACCCTGATCCTTAGAGGGATTGATAGTTTTTATAGAAGATTTTCTGACTTGTTTGTTTCAAATGATATCTAGCTAATTGCATTTTGTATAATTATATTATGAAAAGTGAAATCAAATATATATTTGAACATGTTTAATCTTGTTATTTGAATATGGACACAAACTTGAGGACATATTCAACTTTAAATTATTATTTATTTATTATATAGGCCTTGATGTGACTGCACGTGACCAGGCCCACCGCACGATGTGAAAATTCGACGACCATCCCGTGTGCTCAGTGGAGGATCTGCAAAAGCAGCCTGAGATTCTGCTTCCCCGGCACAAGATTCAGTGTGAGCAGCACAAGCAAGACTTGACCGTGTTCTGCAACGAAGAGGGTTGTCAACGGCCCATGTGCCTAGCATATGTGCCGACGGCCCATCACGGACATCGTGTCGTCGATCTGGACCAGAAATCATCCAAGGTTATAAGGAGGAGTTGCAGAGTCTCGCTCTGCCGGTGAAGGAAATCTGAGAGAGAATCAAGTCCGAGATTTCCAAGACCCGAGATCTCGATGTTGTTTCGTGACAATCATGCAAAGCTTCAGAATAGGCACGATTAGGCCGTTTCCGAGCTTGAGAAACAAACCGAAGAGCGGACACAACATCTTCGCCACCAGGGAAACAACGCCTTTGGTAACAAAAGTCTTTGGCGTCTCAAATCGAGACGGCCAGCCAGTTTGCCGAGCGGTCCTGCGAAATAGGGAACGCTGGGAAACTTCTTAGAACCAGAGAACAGGTTATCTCAATGCTCCATGCATGAACTCGATCATTGCTCGCGACATCAAACGCGTCTGTGTCATTCCAACCAGCCGGCGAAGCATTTCTATCTTTAGCGGATGATCACAGCGAGGTGTTGGTGGAATTTGAGGAACTCCTCTCTAAAATCGGAAGACTCCACGTGAGCATTAATGATGCTGTTCCGAAGTTGATGTTCAACTTAGCATTCCCGGATGGTGTCGGATCATCCTTGCCCGCCACCGCTACGCATAAAGTTCGAATATCTGCAGTTGAACCCTCCAGCCCAGCGATTGTCTCCAGATGTAGGCCTACTTGCGGTCGCCAGGCGGTAGCAACGTTGAGTGCGTAGATGGCGAGCAATGCGGTGACTTCTCATCAGTTGAATATCAGCGTGTCGGGAGTGCAAATCACCGGCAGTCCGTTTCGAGTGGATGTTCTCGACAACCCATCATCAACAACCAACGATGGCCAAGCTGACGGTGACTTGACATGGACGGATGCCGTCATGCAATGCGAGCACACAATCACGATTGTCAAGTTTCAAGCCCCGAACATCGTCTTCCGCGAGTTAGCAACTTGAGTGCCCAGTATTCAAAGCTTCGGCACCAAGATGATGAAGCGCAGATTGTGGGAGCCGACGACGGTCAAACCTTCCGTATCGTCTACGTACCACCGTTTGCTGGTAAGCTGGTCATGTCCGTAATGCAGGACGGTCAGCCAATCGCCAATAGTCCCTTTTCATCAACGTTAACGCACTGCTTCCAAACTCTAGTCTAGTGTTCTCGTACCAGCTGAGAAATCCCCCCTGAATACCACAGTACTTGACATGACACTCACACTGACCCTTCTGCAGGATATAACATAACGGCTTCCAGAACAACTTCCGGGTCACCTGAACCACTGCAACACCTCCGAGTCGAAGTCACTGACGAACATGGGTGGAAGTGAGAACAATTTTCCTAATCATATCATAAGCGTTCTCATGACTTAAAGACGTAGGTCCCCTAGTTGATTAGCATAGTAGCACACACATGCTTTAGCGGTCAAGCAAAACAAACACTCGCAAATTATTTTTCAATAAAATCTGAGAATGTATAGTATTATTTAGATCTGTTAGGAATAAATCATTGTCAAAATCATTCCATAAATTGGGGTAAAAAATAATTATTCCACCATTATGACCAACAGTGTACATTCCGGGGCCCGTACGGCGAGTTAAAACAGACGTTTGGGGAATTTCGGCCGGCTGCCGTAAAGTTCCGACAGGCGCCGGGACAGTTTTTTAAGCCGAACGGGCGCCGTGGTGCTGAGTTGGCTGCTTCCAATTCTCCTGGCGTTTGTATCTGACCGTCAGGCCGTAGAAAGTCCGTAAAGGACCCGTAGGGCACCTAATGGGTTATGTCCAGCTTTAAATACAGGAGGTGCGGATGTCAGCGGATACATAGTTCAGTGCACCGCACGGCACCCGCACCGGCGCCTTGAGGACGCCTGCCGCGCCCCAGCAGGGCACCTTCCGGAAGCCATGGGCAGGCGCGGATCCAGGAATTCTTAGGGGGGGGGGGCCCAAATTTGAAATTATGCGAGCCAAATATTGGTACGTAATTGTGACCAACAGTGACGTAATGCGGGGGGGGGGCGAGTTTCCTCCTCCCAAGCTTTGACATTTCATTATATTATTAGAGAAAGAAGACGATTCGTTGTACCGTCCCAAAAAAATAATTCTCGTCTGAATTTAGTTTTTCCCCTCCCGCGCAAAGCGCGGAAAATTTTACGATTTATTAAATTATTAGAGAAAGAAGACGATTCGTTGTAGAGTTCTCGACTCTTAATCCTCGTCTGAATTCAGGCTCCCCCCTCCCGCGCAAAGCGCGGAAGCTTTTACGATTCATTAAATTATTAGATAAAGAAGACGATTCGTTGTACTGTTCTCGACTCTTAATCCTTGTCTAAATTCAGCCCCCCATCCCCCTCCTGCGCAAAGCGCGGAAGCTTTGAGGTTTAAACTATTAATGAAAGAAGACGATTCGTTGTACCGTTCTCGACCCTTTATCCTCGTCTGATTTCAGTTCCCCCCCCCCCCCCCTCCCGCGCGAAGCGCGAAAGCTTTTACGTTTCATTAAATCATTAGAGAAAGAAAACGATTCGATGTACAGTTCTCGGCTCTTAATCCATGTCTAAATTCAGCCCCCTCTCCTGCGCAAAGCGCGGAAGCTTTGAGGTTTTATTAAACTAATAAAGAAAGAAGACGATTCGTTGTACCGTTCTCGACCCTTTATCCTCGTCTGATTTCAGTTCCCCCCCCCCTCCCGCGCGAAGCGCGGAAGCTTTTATGTTTCATTAAATCATTAGAGAAAGAAAACGATTCGTTGTACAGTTCTCGACTCTTAATCCTTGTCTAAATTCAGTCCCCCCCCCCTTCCTCCCCCTCTTGCGCGAAGCGCGGAAGCTTTGACGTTTTATTAAACTATTAAAGAAAGAAGACGATTCGTTGTACCGTTCTCGACTCTTATTCCTTGTCTAAATTCACCCCCACCCCCTCCTGCGCGAAGCGCTGAAGCTTCTACGTTTCATGAAATCATTAGAGAAAGAAGACGATTCGTTGTACAGTTCTCGACTCTTAATCCTCGTCTGAATTCAGGCTCCCCCTCCCGCGCGAAGCGCGGAAGCTTTTAATCTTCATTTAATCATTAGAGAAGAAGACGATTCAACTTGTACCGTTCTCGAAAATAATCCTCGTCGGAATTTGGTTCCCCCTCCATCCCGCGCGAATCGCGGAAGCTTTTACGTTTCATTAAATTATTAAAGATTCGTGTTATTAGAGAAAGAAAACGATGCGTTGTACCGTTCTCTATACTCTTTATCCTTGTCTGAATTTCAAAGATGTTCTTTGTCTGCTCCTTTTTCTTCCTACGTCCTCTTCCGATTTAGGGGGGGGGACCGCCCCCCCCCCCCCCCCTGGCTACGCGCCTGCGGTCAGATAAACACATTTTGATACCTTGTCCAACCCCGCAAGCTCAGAGGTTTAAGGCAATGAATTACGGTCAGATAAGCATTCAGGGGCCCGCCTTAGGGCCCCTGGTGGGGTCGAGGCGGCAGAGCCGGCCCCGGAAGCTCAGGGGTTTTAGGCGTTTAATAAAGGTCAGATGAGCATAATTTTGTTGTATATCTTATTATTTTGTGACACTGGCAGGTCACTATTTGGCGTGGGGTCCAGGGGGCGGAGCCCCAAAAATCAGGGGTTTTTAGGCATTAAATTACCGTCAGATGATCATCTATTAAGGGCCCGCCGTAGGGCACTAGATAGAATCCAGGGGGCAAAGCCCCCGGAAGCTTAGGGGTTTTAGGCATTTAATCACGGTCAGATGAGCATATTTTGATGCCTCATTATTTTGTTAACACTGGCAATTAACTATTCTTACTTTCTTGCTCTCATTCTATTTTATTTCTCTTTAATATACTTTTTCAAAAAAAGTGGGGGGGGGGGTGGAGCTCGAGGCTCTCGATCCCCGCCGTACCTCGGGCCCTGACATATAGGAATCTCAAGAATCATATTTTTTGCCTGGCTGTAAATTTAGGAATGTGTCATTTTCCAACAAACACATACAAACGTACTAAAAGTGAGCAAAAATTTCGGAAATGATGTCATTTCAGCATTATTTGTAATCCACCGTTGTGGAATTAGAAATAAACCACATTTGAATTTGATTTCTCCCAAGCCCCCCCCCCCCCCCTATCAGTACGCCAGTATCTCCTCTCTTTCCCTTTCCTTCCATTTCTCTAATTTTTTTTGATTTGGGGGGGGGGGGGGGGTTAACAGCCTGGGAGGAAAGGCCCTTTCGGCCCCCCGATCTCCTTCTTCCCCCTTTTCTTTTCTTCTTCTTCTTCTTTCTTTCCCTTTTCCCCTTTCCCTTCTTTTCCTTTCTTCTCTTTTTTTTTTTTTTTTTTTTTGCGGGGGGGGGGGGCCAAGGCCCGCTCGGCCCCCCCCCCTGGATCCGCGCCTGGCCATGGGTGCACCTGCTCATCGGACGGAGGCCGTAAGCTTACCGGTCGAGACCCTTACGGGCGCCTTGCATTTCACTGCACCAATTTTCATCAGGCACCTCCCGGGAACCACAGAATTTGTGACCACACATGCCGTAGAAATGAAAATCGGAAGGTTCCGTGCGTACGGTCTCTAAATCCACGGCAAGCCGCCGGGTGGGGAAAATACGGGGCCCGGTTTATATGTGACCTAGGCATGAGCCGAGTTGCTTTGGCGAGTTATGGCGAGTTGTAGTGAGTTGCCTTAAAGAGGCACTCGCAATAACTCGCGAAAAGCTCTTCTTGTAACTCGGGATAACTCACGATTACTCGGTATGGCTCGGCGTAAATGTTTACAACATTCCTAGACTCTCCTCGAAGTCGCGAACGGTTCCAAGATTTTGACCATGTTCAAAATTTTCACTGAATCGTTGTTACTCGAGGTGATCTCGCTTGCACTCGTAATATACTTGCATTACTCGTAACAAGCTCGCGCTGCACTCTTCATAACTCGTATCAACTCGCCACCTTCAAGTATACGCGAGTGCTGTTAAAGGGATATTTGAGTTATGTTGCAGAGGGCGCTACACAAAATAGTTTTTTGTGAGATAATAAAAAACTGAGTGTCAAATTTGAAAGAACATGCAAGTTAAATGACAAAATCATCTTTGTTTGATCAACATCGATTTAGAGATGGCTGAAATATCCATCAATATAATGTTTTCTAATACTTGTGTACCACCACAAATATCAGATAATTTGAAAAAGCCTTTGATAAAACGAAATAGCGCCCTTTACGTCATATTTCAGCCAATGCTTATGTTGGCTTTTTTGTTGGCATTTTCGTGTTGGTTATATTACGCACAACCAGCCGGCCCATGTATTGTTATTTCTAATTTCATAATTAAATAACGGTCACCGTGTTTTTTTTTAAAGTGGAGCTGAATTGGTATGATCGTATTAGCTAAATTTCACACATGTTGGGGTCTAAACCTTCATAGCAATTTTAGGTTCTAAAAGGGCACTAGAAATGTCATAGATAAGAATAAGAGCAACAACCATGCACTTTGAAGGCATTTGCCGTCTAAAAACAGAACTCAGCTATCCCTCTAACGCGAGTTTAGATCGAGTACGGAGACCTACGGCGAGTTTCGTATGAGCATGACGAGCACGACGAGCGCACTATGATACGTCAGTTGGCCTACAATAATTGTGCAGATGATCAAGGCCTATCAAGCATATCGAGCAAACATGCTTCTGGCATCTCTCTATTTTGGAGAGCGCCAATATCAGCGGCAGCCCTTCCCGGGGGCAGCACCCCTACATTTTCAAGGACCCGAAATGTGCCCCATTTTACATAGGAAAAATGCCCCTTTATATATGTAAGAAGTGCCCCTTTTACTTTGACAAGTGCCCTACCCCTTCCCATCTCTTATAAGTGCCCCTTATATTTTGACAAGTGACCCTTTTCCTTCGACAAGTTCCCATTTTCCTTTGCGATAATTGTCCATTTTCAACTCTCATAATTGCCCCTTTTCAGCTATGAAAAGTGCCCCTTTTCACTTCCATAAGTGCCCTCTTCACCACTGATAATTTGCCCGATTCAAATCTGAGATGTGTCTCTTTTATTTTCACACGTGCCCCTTTTCCTTTCTATTAAGTGCCTCTCTTTCTAATGATAAGTACCTCCATTAAAACAGAGCCACTTCCTCTTTTCATAAATGCCCCTTTTCAGGTACGAGAATTTACTCCTTTTCACTTCAGATAAGTGCCCCCTTCACTTGCGATAAATGCCCCTATTAAAATCTGAAAATCTGGTCAGTACCACTTTTCTTTCAACTCTTGCACATCCTTCCTTTATTAGAAGTACCCCTTTTTCATTCCCATAAGTGCCGCTTTTTATATCTGGTCATTGCCCCTTTTTGGGTGCGATGCAATCCCCTCTTCGTCCCTGATAATTTCTCTTTTAACAATGATACGTGCCCCTTTTCCTTTCTAATATAAAAGGGACCTACGGGCCCCTTGTTTTCTCTTATAATGCCCCTATCAAAATCAGATAAGGGCCCCTTTTCGTCGACAAATGCCCATTTCCTATTTTTCATTAGTGCCTTTTTTCATCCCTGGTGAGTACCTCTTTTTGAAGGTGTAAGAAGTGCCCCATTTTCACTTCCGTTAATTACTCTTTGCACTTTGCCTTTTTTTCTTTTCTGATAAGTGTCTCCTTTTCCTCTCATCATTAAACGCGCCCCTAATCTCAAGCGACTAAGAGCACCTCCCCCTAAAGCTTCGTAGATGATATACTATGTTACTTATCAAAGGCCTTTTCCGTTATGAGAATGTGCATATTACCCCAACAAGATTGGGTTTTTTCTTCCTTAAAAGATGTATTTTTTCGCACTGCGACCTGACAAATCTTTAAAATTTCCCTCGCTTCCTACGCTCGCTCACAAATTAATTTGAAGACTATTAAACCCAAATGCAAAGTATGATGCTTAAGCAATATCTTGTACTGTGTACAAAGTGAAACAAATATTTAAATCATCCCTGATAATGTTATCACATTTTTCTCCAGAAAGTGCCCTTTTTTTCTTGGTGCCTCCCTCCCACTTTGGAAGTCGCTTGGCCACCCCTGGCCAAAATGATGCATTTCCCGCCCATTGATCGCATGACTCATAGAAAACTCTTAAAACTCGATAGAAGATCTTGATAACTCGTTGGTAGATCGGTACAAGTCGTACATAGGTCATCGCAACTCCTACCGAGCTCGCGTGACTCGTAATGCGCTCGGTTTACTCGTACATCCATCGTAGGAAACTCGATAATGTTTAGGCAAAATTCTGACAAATCGAACAATGAGTATGAGGACCAGAATAAGAGTATTGAATTGTTACATCTGCCCAGTACGTATGTATGGTAGTGAAACGTGGACTTTAGCCTCTGATACTAAAAAGCGTTTGGAAAGTTGCGAAATGTGGTTTTTAAGAAGAATGATGAAAATCCCCTGGACTGACAAAGTTAGTAATGAGGAAGTTCTTACACGAGCTGGAGTGCAGATGAAAATGATACGTGATATGTTGATTAGGCAGTTGAAGTTCATGGGTCACATTACACGTAAAGAAGGCCTAGTGGTATTGACAATCTACATCCACGTCTTTTGAAGCTTGCTTCACCATTCATTACAAAACCACTTACACATTTGTTAAATTGTTCACTCTCCACTGGTTCTGTTCCTGTTGAATGGAAGAGCGCAAGAGTAACGCCTATTTTTAAGGGCGGAGACAAGAAAAGCCCATCCAACTATCGTCCGATTTCGGTTCTTTCACATATTGTTAAGATTTTAGAAAAGGCTGTACACTCCCAATTGTATGATTTTCTCAATGATAATGCTCTTCTCAGTGATAGACAATCGGGCTTTCGACCGCTTCATTCAACAGGAACGGCGCTAGTTGATGTAAATGATTTCTTACTAACGGGGATAGACAGGGGTCTTATCTCCGGTGCATTATTTTTGGACCTAAAACGTGCGTTCGATTCGGTGAATCACAATATTTTACTTTACAAATTAGACAAGTATGGTGTAAAAGGAAAAGAATTGGCCTGGTTTAAAAGTTACTTAAGTGATCGATTACAATGTGTCGTGGTTAAAGGTGCTCAGTCTGGATTTAGAGGTGTAAATACTGGAATCCCACAGGGATCAATATTGGGCCCACTTCTTTTTACTGTTTTTATTAATGACCTCTGTAATTTACCGTATTGTGAAAATACTAAAATATGTTTATACGCCGATGATGCGGCAATATTTTGCCAAGGCAAAGAAATTGCCCTTGTTGAGAAAACGCTTAAATGTGAGTTTAAAAAAATAGTTGATCACATTGAAAAAGATGACTTAATGTTGAATATCAAGAAGTGTAAGATCATGTTATTTGGGACAAGAAAACGAATCAACAATCAAAGTGTACGCTTGATTTACAAAGATAATGTTATAGAAGTTGTAAATGAATTCAAATATCTTGGTGTATTATTTGATAATTGTTTAAAGTGGGACATACATATATCGAAAACTGTCTCTAAAATATCTAGAACCATATCATGTATAAAACGAATTAAATATTGTTTGCCGAAAAGAATTTTAAAATTGTTATATGATAGTTTGATATTGTCACATATTGACTACGGTATTGTTTTGTGGGGATGTTCGGCAAAGTGTCATTTGGAAAAATTACAAAAGTTACAAAATCGTTATGCCCGTTTAATACTAAACGTAGATATTTTGACACCTCGTATTATATTATTGTCCAGTCTAAGATGGCAATCAGTTGTTCAGAGAGTGCAATACCAATTTAGAATATGGATGTATAAGCTGATAAATAATAAAATGCCGAAATATATTAAGGATATCGTGTGCTATCGACCGATAAACGTTTATACCAGATATGCAACTACCTGTCCTCTATTCATTAAAAAACACAAAACCGAGTATTTCAAAAGATCTTTCTGTTATCAAGGCTCCGTTATATGGCATACACTACCCCCTTCTTTACGTTTATTAAACTCACTGGATTCATTTAAAAAACACTGCAAACTCCTTTCTCTCACATAGTTTAAAATAGTACTTACATGAATATTTTACCCCCCCCCCCCCCCCATTTATTTCAATATTTTATCTTGTTTAATTTTTGTGTTCATTATAACTTATGTATGTTTATATGTTTTGTAAAAATGTTTTTGATTATGTTGATACAGGGCCCCTTGGTCGAGCAGTTTTTATAACTGAAAGGGCTACCCTGTCAAAATAAAACGACAAATAAATAAATAAATAAATAAGAGAATCTTGCTATGACAGGGAAAATTGTGGGAAGAAGGAGTAAGGGAAGAACTTTGGATGGACAGTCTGCAGAAATTGTTGGAAGAGAGAGGAGTGGAAGAACTGGGAGTGGTACTAATACAGAAGGCTAGGAACCGAGGGTTGTGGAACAGCATGATCGCCAATGTCAAACTATATGGCACTTAGAGAGAGAGAGAGAGATGATCATTTATTCAAATATCATACAATTTAGTAAATTTCAAGCGATTATACGCGAGTTTACGCGAGTTCAAGCTCGCGCCAGCTCGCGCCAGCTCGCCACAACCTGCTTTACACTTCAAATAGTTTTCCATTGTAGTTTTACTCTAAAGAATCTATTTGACACACACGTTTTTGAGCTTCTAAGCACCCACGCTCTTCAGGTTACAATAGGTGATCATAAAAAGATTTTTTTTTTTTTTTTGTAAAACCTACCAGCACAAACATCATAACAAATAATTTGATAAAGGTACGTTTCCTTTCAGAATTTTCCTTTCAAATGTTTTTTTAAATTTCTTCTGATACCCTTGTTACCAGCCCAGCCGTATGAAATATCTTATTCACCTACGATACTGTGAAATAGTATAAAGAGTGTGCCAATCTGTATATCCTGGTATGACTCAGGCGCGTACGCAGGGGGTGGTTCTGGGGTTAAACCCCCTCCCCCCCTCGAGTTTTTTGTATGTGTATATTTTATGTATGTTATTTAGGAAACCCCCCCCCCCTTTTGTTTTTTATTTATTTATTTTTTTTTTTAATAAATTTTTTAAAAAAAGAAAAAATTACCAATGGCTGACCTTAAAAAGGTGGCCTTACCCCCCCCCCCCCCTCCCAACTGAACAAAATGTCAAAAAACCCCTCCTTGAAAAAGTCCTGCGTACGCCACTGGTATGACTAATGGGGATCGGACAAAGACTTGTGTGGTTTCCAGGCAAAGTCACTCTTTTCTCTCTCTCTCTCTCTCTCTCTCTCTCTCTCTCTCTCTCTTTATGTTAACAAATTCAGGGTCCATGGCATACCCTAACCCCCCCCCCCCTAAAAAAAAAAAAAAAAAGTTTTTACATTTCCAACAGAAGGTTTGGAATTGTCTAGATTCGCTAGTGTATAGTAGATTCAAATAATAGAATAGCATGAAAAGTACTCAGATGCAATGGCAGTTGATATATATTGAAGTCCCCCCCCCCTCCTCCATCGTCATTTAAAGTAGTTTCTCTTCTTTTTGGACCGACTTACTGATCGAGAGATATGTATTCTTTTGTTTGGTTGGTTAGCTCTAGTACTTTGTATTTTCCTCTGGTTTCGTTTTTGGACCACATGATTCAACAAACTTGCATCATGTACCTCCTCAATGCCACGTCACCAGATGATGAAATACAGACTCACACAGCCTATGTCTTTCAATTCATACGGGTTATCTGTAACTTCTACATGCAAATTTGATGGAACGAAGCACATTTGTACAAAGGGAACATGCATTCGATTGATTTCTAGATCATTTTCTTCGACATGTTGCATGTTTTGGCATCTGTCAAACCGGATTCATGACCCAGAGACAGGCGCGTACGCAGGATTTTTTCAAGGGGGGGGGGGGGGTTCAAATTTTTTAAATCGGGCCGAAAATTTCGCAACGACTCAGCCAGCCGCTGAATAAGCGGGGGGGGGGGGGTCAACTCTGCTCAATTAAAAAAAAAAAAAAAAAAAAAAAAAAAATTACCAAAGGGGGGGATTTTCCTCCAATTACACACATAACAAATACCAAAGGGGGGGGTTAACCCCCTCCCCCTGCGTATGCGCCTGCCCAGAGACAATCACTCCTTGTAAATTGTAAACGCCTTTATAATACGTTCTAGAAGAGACCTCACATGTCACTAGTTGCCAGTTACTGCTTGAACTGTGTAAGATTATGTGTGAATCCTTTTAGCTCGGCTATAATTGGATAAATATTTCTGAGGAGAGGACTCAACGCCCCATTCCACGATTCATTTCGCATTTAGCAGGATCTAGGCAAACAGTGAGTATAATATTTCATTTTCGACTCGTTACCTCTATGTCTTGTTGATCCAGGCAATAGCCACTATAAAAGCTTACCGGAATAGAGTTGCATACAATCCATGTAGATATTGCAGAAATCCTAATCCTTAGAACATATTATAAACAATTTGATTAAATATTATTAATATTGTGAGAATGATGAGAATGTGGACTATACCCACATCATCATGTCTTAAGTTTCTTGATTATTTAGTCTCTACCTGGGCAAGGATAAGGCATTTTGGCTCTGGTAACGTATAGAACATCACCTTGTTCGAAGCGGTTCCCAAAAAATCTCCGGTAGGATAGTGGCCTTTGCATTTAATGAACCTCAAACAGGTCTTTCTGTTGAAGATTTGTTGTAGTTGTTGTTGCTGATGATCATGGTGATGTTTCGTGATCTCATGTCGTTAGAGAACAATTGCGACATTCGGGCAATGTTGGGCAATTTGCATAAACTGTTGAGCCAAATGTTTCATGATGATGCATGATAGGTGTATTTCCTGCATCTGAAAGGAGTAGGATTCACTTCTGACGTGTATTTAGTAATTTAATGTTATGTATAGGTACTAAAGGTCAAGTAAAGATCGGAATAGTTATCATGGAATACTGATAATGGATACTGTTACATCTAGCAAAAAGTATCTTTATTCGTTCATTCGTTTATTTATTATGTATCCCATATACAGGTCTCTTCAGTACATAAAAACTGCTTTGCAAGAGAAACCTGTATTACATAATACAATTACAATGTAGAACATGATACAACATCAACAAAAACCAAATAATAGAATACGTAACAAAAGAAAACAAGAACAGAATATAGATTAAAATTAGGTCTTTTGATCACACAGAAAAATATACAATTATATTAGGAATGTACATTTATTGAAAGCAATAAAATACCAAACAGAGGGTTGAAGTGAAAGATCAGACTCGTGGATTGTTCCTAAAAGACTCAAATGATACACATGTTTAGAGATGATTGGTAGCCTGATAAAGATCATTGACTTGATTAAGAATACGCTAATCCCTTATGAATTCGAACATAAAGAGGGTTTAGTGTTTGCCGCATATCATATAGTATAAGAGGTTGGTCTGTCAGAAATGACTATTTTTTAAATATTATTAAGGGCAAGAATATTGATCATTGCATTGACGACTTTTTTTCAATGCCTTGTTTTCGTTCGCATTCTGAATTCTTATTGCATTGATGAATTTCGTCAATGCGATGTTTTCGTTCGCGTTTCTGTATTTGCAATGACGAATATCGTCATTGCCTTGTTTTCGTTCACATTCTGGTCAATTAATATTTGCAATGACGACCTTCGTCATTGCCTTGTTTTCGTTCACATTCTGCCCCATTAATATTCTTCTTCTCGTTTTCCTTATCGCCAGGAAATCGCATTCGTTTTACACATAGTGCTTGTTATTCATAGTAAGGTGCTTTCCACATGTCCTTTTCCTTTCAAATTTAATAGGCATAGTCTCTAACATCTCATCAAGGTCACTACATTCTTCGATTTTCGAAATCACTCGTGCATAACCGTCCAGGCGCCATTTTATCCGTTTCTGGTCCATTTTAAGGCCTTTCTTTCTTCCTATCTCCACTAACCTAGATCCTACAAATTTCTAAAAATTCCTCTAAGATAGTGCAAGAGATGTTCTTTTATTTGCGACGTATAACCTGACCTTCAAAATGCCATCTTCGTACTCGAAATTTAAATCTGAAACCGACTCCGTCAAAAATCTTTAAAATTCTTGAAAAATGGACCCCTAAAAATCTTAAAATTGCAATAACTTTCTTTTATCAATTCCGTTTCATCTCATCTTTTCGCAATATCTTTATCTCATAATTGCACATAGCCATGCCAAATTTCACGCTCCAATGGCTATGCAAAACATAAATAGCGCCCTCTAAAATTCTGGGAATTGGCTTTCTTTCTCTGGCCGTATCTCTATTGGATTTAGATACTTGAACATATGCCCTTTCCAGCCAAATGCAAAATTATATACCCTAGTTAATTAACGCTGACCGACTTTGCGAAAAGCAATATTTTGTACCAGGACGGAGGAATCTAATATGGTCATTTAGTGTAACAAGTGAAGTATTACCCGTGTGTTTTTCATCATATACATAATATATATGCCTTGATATATTTGTCTAGTTCTGATATTCTTTTACTAATGTAGAACGCTGCAAAAAAAAAAGTTTTTCTGTAAAATTCAGGTTTTCTCAATCTATTCAACATAAGCTTAACGGTTAATGGCCCTAGCATACCATATAGCTAAATACATAAACGTAGTTCGGTATTTAAGTTTGAGGGTTATCACTTATTTCTTGTATTACATTATGATACATATATATATATATATGTGTGTGGAATCTTGTTAAGGATTATGGACCTGAAAACCAGGGGCCCGTTTCACAAACAGAAGCCAAAATATTGTTTTCATTTTGGACTTCATTATGTCTGTCTGAGGTTTCTCGTATGTTATTTTAGCGAGGAACGTTTGTATCAAAGCGGAACGAAGGAATACCCAAATTTGGACATGCATACACTTCAAACAGTTTTCCATTGTAATTTTACTCTAAAGAATCTATTCGACAAACATGTTTTTGAGCTTCTATTAAAGCGCCCACGCTCCTCAGGTTACAATATGTCATCATAAAATGATTTTTTTTTTTTAATGAATGTAAAATCTACCGGCGCGAACATCATTACAAATGACTTCAGTCAAGGTACGTTTTCTTTCAGAATGTTCCTTTCAAATGTGTTTTTTTTCTTCTGTTACCCTTGTTACAAGCCGCACCGTGTGAAATATCGTATTCACCTACGATACTGTGACATGGTATAAAGAGGTGTGCCAGTCCGTATATCATGGTATGATTTATGGGGTTCGGACAAAGATGTGTGTGGTTTCCAGGCAAAGTCACTCTTTTCTCTCTCTCTCTCTCTCTCTCTCTCTTTGTGTTAACAAATCAGGGTTCCATGAGTAAACCTTAACCCATATCGTTTACATAATAAAAACTAAGAAGAACAACAAACAAACACTATACACATACAATCAGTTCCATAACAAAATGTTTTTAAACTAGAGTAGAAAATTCGTAAGGCTGCGAGCAAAGTTACTCGTAGAAACGTCAATTGTTTGTTTATGATTTTGTCTTTAACTTAACATAGCGAGCCTCCTTCCTACATCATTAAATAGTGACATAATGCATTCATGGCTTTGGTAATTTAAAAGAATATTAAAAAATTCCCTTTTACACGTCAACATGGTCAATCAGACCATGTCGTTCAAAACCAATGATCTACTTTAAGCACAAGCTGAAGTTGATTCACCTTCCCGCTTCAATTCAAGAAGTTAATTGCCCACAATGCCATTGGCAGACTAAAATATAATAATGAATCTTGCAGGAGTTCCATATTGAAATGAATGTAAAAAGGACGTCTGGATTCGCTAATTGTTCGCTTGGTGTGTTTGGAATATCAAACATAACAAATTTCCCGTATAAACTACACACATTTTGTTTACTGCCTCATTGGGTAGCTCTAGTTCTTTGTATTTTCCTCTGGTTTCGTTTTTGGACCACATGATTCAACAAACTTGCATCATGTACCTCCTCAATGCACGTCACCAGATGATGAAATACAGACTCACGCAGCCTATGTCTTTCAATTCATACGGGTTATCTGTAACTTCTACATGCAAATTTGATGGAACGAAGCACATTTGTGCAAAGGGAATCCTGCATTAGATTTCTAGATCATTTTTTTATCGACATATTGCATGTTTTGGCATCTGTCAAACCGGATTCATGACCCAGAGACAAACTCTCCTCTTATCTTGCGAAAGAGTCTTTGTTATAAACGCCTTTAGAAGAGACTTCACGTGTCACTAGTTGCCAGTTACTGTTACTTGAACTGTGTAAGATTATGTGTAAATTCTTTTAGCTCGGCTATAATTTGATACATATTTCTGAGGAGAGGACTCGACGCCCATTTCACGATTCATTTCGCATCTAGCAGGATCTAGGCAAACAGTGAGTATAATATACCATTTGTGACTCATTACCTCTACATTTTGTTGATCCAGGCAATAGCCACTATAGCTCATCGGAATAGAGTTACATACAATCCATGTAGATATTGCAGAAACCCTAATCCTATTATAAATAATTTGACTAAATGTTATTAATATTGTGAGAATGATGAGAATGTGTACTATACCAACATTATCATGTGACTCGGTAACATTGTTGAAGGTTGATGAAAAAATTGCTTAATTTTTGTATGTTAAAATGTTACTTATTTTATACCTCACTTAAGAAATCCAGCATATGATTGGTCGAAATTGCATTCATAAACTTTAACTATCCCTGTAAAATTCCCGGTAAAATTCCAAACCTATGTAATAGTTCTAAAATAATAGTTCTAAAATCCCAGTTACCATGGCTACCGGGAAAATAGTTCAGTCTTGGTGAAATACCCATAGGTTCACATGTTAAAAACTGGTTTGAGCGATCGAGGATACCGTACGTGTGCGAAGAATTGGTCGGTGATTTCAAACCGAAGGCAAAATGGCTGAAGAAACCTCTCCCAAGATTTCAACTTCTTGATGATGATCAAATGCAAGACTTGCTAACAGCAGGGACATGCTAGACAGAGCACCAAAAAGGGTAGGTTAATTTCTCCATAATTTTTTTTCAAAAGTCTAGGCCTAGATTCTAGTAAGTAGGTCTAGTAGTGCTAAAATACTTCCCGTAGAGATTGCACGGAATTCAGATTGTACACATCCCTATGCATTGGCATTGCGCACTGGCCTTGCATTGCAATATGCATTGGCATTGCAAACTAATATTGCTCGTGATTCTGAAGGTGATACTCAATAAGTGAGGTGTCATATTAAAGCTCAGGTTCTTTTCCATATTCCCACCAGGGCAGGCCCACCCCCAAAATTGTAAAAATATCTTGCTTAGACTAGAATCTAGATTTAGTCTACTCTCAAAGATACACTCATAAAAAACAACCGTGCAGATAAACTAGAGAAAGGCCAAGGTGGTGTCATAAGTTGACTCTTTGTTTTCGGCATATAAAAGTATTAATGACTGCTTTAATATTCGAGAAATAGTTGTTTTTATACGCTCTCGGGAAGGTTACAATTGGGCTATTGCCCTCGGCACGCCTCGGGCAATAGCACAATTCTAACCTTCCTTGAGCGTATAAAAACAACTATTTTTCTCAAATCTCAAACCACGAAGATGTCTATGGTTTTCTTTGAAGGCGTCGATGTACGACACCCTCTAACAGTGATTAACAGTAAATTCTCCCAACCATTTTTGAATTTTCCCAACCGTTTTTCCATAAAAAAAATACATAAAACAGGCTATAAACAAATCTGTCAACACTTAACTGTCTGGGAATGGCATGTAGAGCCATCTTAATGCTTTGTGACGATTTACATTCACCTTAAATGTAAATAAATTGTAATAATATAGTTGGGAGAAATAAGGAATCGATCAGATCAGTTTTCCCCAATTTGTACCATGAATTATGGTCCGTTTTCACTCAAATTTTCAGATTATCTCTAATTGTACATCTAGCATTGATGTCACTACCTTAGCACTACTATCTCTCATCTGAACAATGTTACAAAGTCCCTTTAAGTTTCTTGATTCGCTAATCTATACCTGGGCAAGGATAAGGCATTTTGGCTCTGGTAACGTACATCATCTTGTTCGAAGCGGTTCTCCAAAAATCCCTGGTAGGATACTGGACTTTGCATCCAATGAACCTAAAACAGGTTGTTGAGTTGGTGGTGGGGGTTAAATTTTCTTATGGAACGCTGTTAACGGGACCACATAGAAAACAAGCAAAAATATGTTTATGTGAGTCCAAAGTCAGGATATGAGAAATCCCATTGTAGCAAAAGGTCACCAGGTGCTTCAATTATTATCATACACAATTACACAAACATGATTCAATTAAGAAGTTGGGTATTAGAAAAACAATGTACCATTACATTTAAAAAGCAGCACATGATCCTGGTATGTTTTTCTCTCAAAACCAGCTCGAAGGGGAAAAAAACACCAAAACACAGATAGATAGCTGTGCGCGTACGTACGTATCAGCGCAAATTTGCCCGCATTAAGATGGCAGGCGTACGCGTCTTTTTTTAAACCTAACCTTGCCATCCTATCGCTCCATTTGATTGGCTCAATAGGAACCATACGTCATGCGTTAGTCATAAATATTCATGATACGCACGCACACAGGATCCGATGCGATAATTTATCAAATAATGAGATTTCCTACAAAATTACTACCCAGGTCATAAATTGTCCATAATCATTGCGACATACTGGTTAAGGGTTAGTCCCAAAGACGTTTAATTATAATTACTAGACGGAAAGCAGCACGCGCGGAAACCATTACACGAATGGATTAGGCTCCGCCTCTTTTGGACCATTTGAAGACAAAATAAGCACCTGAGGCGGCTTTTAGATTGGATATGAGCCTCATGAATAATTTTTTTATCGATAGCATCGTTAAGAAATGTGATAATATATTTGACCTCATTGCTTCACTTTAAGTATGTAGATTTATGCACGACGCTACTCGCACAAACTGAGATGATTTAGTTCATTGAGATGGGTGAGTAATTGATTGAAATATGAGTAAATTAAGTGAATTTAGTCATCAATTTGAAAAAGCTGCAATAGTCTTCGTAATCTACAGTAATTTCATTACATTTTGAGACAGTTCTCAACCAGATTTTTGGGAAAAGACTAGGAAAATATTGCTCTTGAAATTGCACTTTGATTTTCATCGTCATGAAGTAGTTTGACTCCGGTTTGCCTTCATTTCACCCTAGTACTAATTTTGGTGCTCATCTTCATCAAGATCAAACTTTCTAATCAGGTTTTATTTCAGATTTGATCGTCATCATGAATCTAATTCACCGATCATCGATTGAAATAAAATCTAGATTTAACATTACACCTCAAAATAATCTATGAAGCATGATTTTGTTGATAATCCAAGTGGATTAATTCTTGTTCAAATAAAGCCATCAGAGTCCACATCTACTAAATTAGGAGATATGGACTTTGATGGCTTTACTTGCAGTGTCATCCGTTCGCTCAGTTGCATCATCGGTACGAGGTGCGTGTCAACTTTATTTAGACCAAAATTACCTCTGACCATTGATAATCAAACAACTCCAAATCCTATTTCATTTAGATGTAAACCTGGAACTTATTAATACAAATATTTAAAAAAAAAAAACACTAGGATTTGTTTCTTTAATATTTAGATTTTGTGTGGGTCCAGCTGCTTCTTAGTTGAACCCTCCACTATTTTGGAGATTCCTGGAGTCCAAATAAAGTAAATGTTTAAACTCCGTCCGGTTAGGAGCTTTGGAGAGTATTAGAACGAGAAGCATCAATTTTGTGTAGGAAAAAGAGCGATAATAGAAGTAGGCTATTATGAATTTCGGAAGTCAGGCATGGATGAAGGGGTAACAGAGTAGCAGGGGTAAATTGCTGTGGGTCATCATCGTCATATAGGTTTAAACAGATGGGATAATCCATGAGGCATTCCTTAACTTTGCTGATGAAATCCTGACCAGTATTGAGGGTGTATGCGTTCTGAGGGAATCTAGGAATCTTCTGAATTCAAACGGCTGTGATCAAGCTTGATGTGCTGACCTAAAAGCAAGAGCCTGCCAAGGTCAATTTGCACTGAAACTGGCAGGAGGATGGTAAGCAGGTAGACAATCTCATCAGCAGCAGACTTCGGCACCCCTAATATCTGTTTGAAGAGATGTGATTGGGCCCTGTCTAGTTTCAGCAGCATTGATTTTGTGAACTTGGTTGTGGACGAGCCATGTAGCATTCTCGGGATGCAGAAGGTTTTCCACAGATGGGAAACAAGTGTAGGGATGAGACCACCAGTATACGCACCAGTACCAGAGAGGGCGTAGAAAGTTCGGAGACCCGTTCCGATGATATTGTCTGTGGGGTCGTGCCATGCGCCGGATTTGAAGATACCAAGATGTGGATGAGTGAATTTCTCCTCAATGGGTAACCCATTTACTACCCAAGCTGACCCTGTAGTTTGCTTTGAATTGCTGGTCACAATCGCTGCACTTTTTGAGGAATTGATTTTGTAGTGCCAGTGTCTAACGTAATCGAAGGTGATTTCCAGCATCTGTTGAAGTTCTGCCGATGAGTTGCTTAGGAGAGCAACATCATCGGCGAATACAATAATGCCGGAGAAACGGCCACCTATTGAGCATCCAAGGTTCTTCTCTCGCAATTCCTTTATTAGGCCGTCAACGAACACTGTGTACAATGTCGGAGACAGAACCCCGCCTTGCGGACACCTTGAGAGATGGGAATTGGGTTGCTGGCCTTGCCCTTCAGAAGACCTTGCTTTCCATGCCATTGTACAGAGACTCCAGCATGTTCTGAATGCATGGGTCTAGCTTGGATGCCCCTAGCTTGTAGAACAGGCCTCCATGCCAGACCGTGTCGAAGGCTTTTTCTGCGTCGAGAAGGGCTAGGTAGGTTGGTAGTTTGTGGACAGTGTTAAGTTCGATCAGAAGCTTAAGTGAGAGAGATGTGAGTGCACAGGAGTACTCTATCCGAAATCCAAATTGCAGCTCGTCTGGAATGTTACTGATGTAAAGCTGGCGCTCAATGTGGGGTTTGAGAGATACCTCCAGCAGTTAACATAACACAGATGTCAAGGTTATGCCTCTGTAGTTCCGTGGGTCATGTGGGTCTTTCCCTTTCCTTTGTGAAGAGGAAGTATGAGCCCTTCTTTGGATGCTTTGGGGCAGTAAGTATGATGCAGGAAGGTGTTTGAACAGTGTAAGTATGAGGTGACGAGAGGTATCTCCAAGGTACTTCAGATGTTCAGGAGAAACGTTGTCAATGCCAGCTGCCTTGCCCATCTTGAGAAGTTTAATAGCCTTGTTGATGTCTAATGATGTGAGATGGATACCATTACTAGACACCACATCATGACATGGGCTGCATGTACTTTCCAGATTTTGCTTGCATACGTAGTCGTCAGAGGGAGTCCCGGTGCTGAGAGACGACAGGGCTGTGAAGTAGAGTTGCCACCCAAGTAGCATTTCGTCACCATCATAAGTTTGATCTTCATAGGTGAGTTTATCTACATCAGGACGGGCAGAGTCAGAACCACGGTTCATTTTCACAATATGATAAAAACAGCTTTTTGTTGTTAGATGAAGCTGTTTCAATTTCTGGTGCTTGCTTGCGTGCTTGTCAAGTTGTCACTAGATCTATATAGATCTAGATCTAGACCCCTATTAATTACTTTTAATATATTATATCTAGGCCTAGAGATTTTTTTCCTTCTCCGAATTGTGCAGTTCATGTTGATAAATCTATTTGTTGTGAAAGAGAAGACCCCTATAATCCACAATTATGTTTACTTATGTAGTCCACCTCTTCTTCTTGTTTTAATCAACCAATTCTACTTAAGACTAGGCCTAGGTCCTACTTTATATTCATAGGCCATATAAAGCACTTTTTGAGGCACAAGTTAATTCTTCCACTTAGATTAACTTTGTACTGTGGTCCATTAAAAAGGAATGTTGATTTCCACACCATATTAAAATTAAGGCCAACCATGACATGAAAAAAAAAAGCTTTTATGCTAGGTCTATTTTTAATTTGTTAAGGAGAAAGGGACGCCCTGATTGTCATATTGAAACTGAGCTGGAAGGAGTTTACTGATGAGTAGACATTACAACATTTCTTATACTCGCAAGATGAAGCTGAAAGTGCCATGTAGGTAAAATTTTCAGGATATTTAGCACAAAAATATTAAACGACCACCTATTAATTCACTAAAAAGGAAATGGAACTAAGTTTATGTTGCAAGCGTATATAGTGGAGGGTATATTTCATTCTAGTTCTGCACTTAGCACACAAATATTGATATCTTTCCTTTCTTTGTTTACAAAGGGAAATTGTCCTTATTTACAGGAGGTCCTGTGTGTAGAAGAACGATGTCTAATGCACATTCAAAGCACTACATCATGATCATACATGTAGGGTATAAAAAGAACCCTCATTACTTTTTTTTGTAATTGGTCCTATCACTTCTTGAGCAATGAAGATAATGAAGAAAAAAAAAAGATTAATGAAAGTCTGTATATATGTATCTATAATTATCACTTTTTAATTGAAGTACCTACATTGTTTTCTCTTATGTAGGATGATGCATCTCTACAGTGGACGATGACGGCATGCTAGTTACAAACCCAGGAGAGGAACAAAGAACAGATA
>JAVYIG010014719.1:0-39933 GCA_035222895.1 Strongylocentrotus droebachiensis | reverse complement strand
GAGAGAGAGAGAGAGGGAGAGGGAGTGAGAGATAGAGGAAGAAAGAGACGGGAATGGGGGAGAGGGAGGGAGGAGAGAGAAAGAGAGTCTGAACCTTTAAATAGACTATGCCGATTGCACTCCATTCTCTTTGTTCTTTAGCACCTCCTGACAGCCAGAGTCTGTGCCTGAAGACCCCCCCCCCCCCCAATCAGTGACTGGACTCATGTCTTTACTCTTATATACCATTCATGCGCCTCACTCTCTTAACATATAAACATGATCACCAGTCTGCAAACTATACCAACAACAGCACAAGAATCACATTTCATTTTTTTTTTTTTATAAAGAGAAAAGTTTATTATATGAACAGGATGGAATAATGAAAATGACGACACAAAAACTTCATTTGCATTCTACCATAGAGTACTGTGCTACATCTACATGTTTATTTAAATAATAAAACTGCATGTAAATGAAAAGGTGAAATGTGTACCGCTTTTAATGAAATAATAAAATGTACCAACAAAAAATCAGCCTATATTGCTAATGCATGCACAGGATCGCTAGATCCTTCGAAAGAAAATAAAAATTCCAAGTGAAAACAAAAATACAATATAAAATATAATTGAGAAGAAATAGTTGCAGTTTTAACACTCCTTATTACTTCATTTTAAATTGAGAATGTTAACATGAAAAGTACAATATACTACACAAGAAATTACAGTATTATTTTCCATCCAAGTAGAAAACCAAAATAATAATAAATACAATAGGAATGAACGTAGAATAGTACAAGGGGGAATCCCCAAAAGTCAAATGATTATAGTACAATATACACCAAGAATTATAACACATACACCTTGAACAACATAAAGAGTCATTTACAGTACTTTCATTCGTACACATCGCTTATCCCCAACATAACATTTCTACACAAATATGACAAAGAAAATTTGGCCTAATTCTTTGCGATTCTACAGTGGTGTAGCCAGGGAAAGGGCTTTCTTGGGGTCGTTTCTCAAAACCATTGTAAGTCTGACTTCTTGGACATCCATATAATAGAATCATGTGTTATCGAATTAACACAAGTTTCTACGGGATGTTCACTAACTTAGACTTATGATGGTTTCGAGAAACTGGCCCCAGAATGCTGGAGGAACGGGACATGACAAATGCTCTTCCAGTCCTCAAAAAGAATAAGAAATACCAGGTAACACTACGTCCCCCCTTTCCACTGACTGCAACATTACTACCTCTATCAATTTAAGAAAAAGAAAGCTAATGAAAGCAAAAATATAGAATGGGCAAGGGAAGTGAAAAAGAAAGAGAGAGGAGAAGTGAGGTGTTCAGAGAGAGAGAGAGACAGAGAGAGAAGGAGGCAGGGAGAGAGAGAGGGAGAGGGAAGGAGGGGGGGGGGGAGAGAGAGAGAGAGAAAGAAAGAGAAAAAAGAGAAAAGAGATGAAAAGAAAATAGGAGAAAAATGAAAAACACTAACAAATTTCTATTGATACACTGCACCTCTAATTTTTTATCCAGCTTTTCAAATAGAAACACAAAACACCTCTTCAGTCTAATACTCCACCCTCTGACTCTGCCAATTAAACAATTACAGAAACAAATGTAAAACATGTGTAGACCTACTGATCTGCCAAAAATGACAATAATGGTAGCCTAAAAAAGTAGATAACACAAGGTGTTGATTAAAAGATCACATCAATTTTTCTGGCCATACTTTGACACCAGCGTGCAGCGAGGAAAAAATTTGAGGTAGCCACTCTCAGAAATGTTCCCTAAAACATGAGGAAAAACAAAATTGGGGGGAGGGGGTGAGTGAAATGTGCAAACAGGGGGAGAAAATTGGTGCACATAATACCCCGTTCCTATTTCATTGTCCATATCCTGGCTAATATACATCGGGACTAACAAAAGGAATATATTCAGCCAGATGAATTTGTTGACAGTAGTGAAAATGTATCACGAGGTTATGTTGGGAACTTGGGAATGACTGTGCTAGAGTTCACTTGGACGTTGCAACGTTCCAACCATTATGAAATACATCATCTGTCTTGAGCCAGAGAGGTATCAACTATGAGTCCCATTTGCAGGCCAAAAAATGAAAAGGTTAAATTCCAACGGCATTTGAAAGATAATACTAATTTAGAACTTCCCTAAAAAAAAGGGGGGGGGGGGCTTTAAAAGTGGGAAAATAACGACTATTAGATGTCGAATTGACTAAGAGCTATAGAGCCAGTAAGTAGTATTCTGATTTTCAGACCATTGTACCGAATGGTCGTACGTTTTATGTTTTGGCCATTACAAGAAGTGGGTTATTGATGTAGACAAATTCTCATGTACCCTTTATAGCTCAGACCAAAGAAGAAAAAAAGCCAGTCAGTCACTCAATAGTGTCTGACAGTGAAATCTAGCAAGTGAACAGGTTTCCTTGCATAATTTGAATATTAAGACACTGCTAACGTTTAAATTTCACAGATAGGACATACATGACATATTCACGATTCCTGCAAAGTTCTACAGAATTTGATGTTGGCTGCAAAAGGGACATAGTACCTTTAAAGTATGGTATATGAGTTAATGCCCTTCTGGCTCCAAACTCACGATATCAATGGTCCTATGACCCCAGCAGTGATTTATTGCAGGTTAAAGATAAAGGTGAGTTCTGCTCATTCGATTGCATTGTGAAAGAAAAGGTGTGGAATGGATCAGAAAAAATGGATCAGAAAAAGTGGATCATGTAGCATGTAAGTATTGGTGTGTACTGCAAAGTTCTGGAGTCATTAAATAATAAAACATTTGGCCCAGTCTTGGTAAAGTAACAAGCGCTGTACACAGAAAGATGTATATGGGACTACACAAATGGCGTCGGGGCTACTAACCTTGATTTCCTAATCTTTCTATGCTCATTACTCAGCCAGTACCGGTATACATTTTCTACCAAAATTCTTTGGCAAATGACATTTATTTGTAATCTTAAACATTCAGTGTAATTTATTTTGATTCTGTGAGAATTTTTTTTTTTTTTTTTTTTTTTTTTTTTTACCAGAACTCACCTTTATCTTTAAAGAGAAGGTTGAGTTCTGGGAAGAGGTGAAAAATAATTTGTGAGCATTATCATTCCTATTATGCAAGTGTGGAAGAACATCAGATAAGACATGTTCCCTAAAAAGCATGGCTCTTCAAATGCCTTCATATTCTAAATAATCATGTAACATCGTAAAACTCGGGGGGTAGGATTTTTACGCCACGTGTTCGTGTAGTCCCTATACATCTTTCTGTGTACAGTGTTTGTAACTTTACCAAGACTTGGCCAAATTTCTTATCATTTTGATGATTCCAGAACCTTGCAATACACACAAATTCTTATATGCTAGATGATCAACCTTTTCTGGTCGATTCCACACCGTTTCTTTCACAATGCAATCGCATGACCAGAACTCAACTTCATCTTTAAGTGATCAAGTTTTGTGTCCTTTTGTCTAACTTTGAGGAAATATCAACAAGTCCCAAACTCCCACTTATTTGAAGTCTTTCATTTACATTATTTTACAACAAAGCTCTCAAAACATGACACGGAACTAACCCTTTCATTTAACAAGTATCATGAAAGCAATTCATACCCTTATGTAAAAAGTTTATATTCATAGGGGAATTCCCGTACTTTAGGTGGAAAAGGAAACATGGTGCGATTTCAATTGGGAACAGATCCCTACAGAAGACAGGCTCGAGTAGACAGTAGAGGGCAGCAGACAGCTAAACATCCTCTGCATACAGAGAGTCACTCTCTTCCTCATTCTTAAGCAAACCTGGAATTTAGAAATGAAAGAGAAATACATTGTAGCTTTTGAATACTAGTAATCATAACGATGTTCTTTGAGCTACCTCTTACTATCCAAAAACGATTAAAAACCCACGTTAAATTTTCAAGAACAATTTCTAATGTTGAATTGGGCATTAATCTATAGAACAAACTTATGTTAAAAATCACTCTACATGATCGAAAGTGTTATGAGAAATTTGACTTTTGTTTGTCTGTATTACCTCTGCTTGTATAGCAGGGGGTACAGACAAGAAATAGTCACATTGTTCTCATAATTCTCTCTCTTCCTCTCTGCCTCTCTCTTTCTCACTCTCCCTGCTCTATTCTCTTCTCTCTCTCTTTCTCCCCCTCCACCTCCCCCTCCCTCTCTTTCTCTCCCTCCGTCTCTCTCTCTCATATCCTGTCCCCCTCCCCATCTCCATCTGCAAGGCATTCAGTCATCTTTCAAAGTGAAAAGTCCCAACCTGGATCAACATTACCATGTCAATAAGGCAAAAAGATAAATCATTTAATCCCTAATCCTTGTTTCTTCCTATCAAATTCTGCATGAAAATATTTCAATAATATAAAAACTAATACCTGTACAAAATCAAAGCTCTGATACAAAATATAAATAATCTCTTTGAGTAAAGTGAATGACAGATATACATGCACCATATGTTTGTTTGTTGTTTTTCTCTTTAATGAGCAGCTCTTAAAAGGAGGTGTCAAAAATTAAAACCATATGGCTGTTTTGTATCCGAATGTCGTTGCATATTTTAAGCCAATCAGAGCCAACGGCTTGTATTAATATAGGTGATTTTGCTATCAAAGCTGGAGAGAGCAAGAGAGTGACAGGGGTGAAAGAGAGAGGGAGAGGGGTGGGGGAGACAGAGAGATACAGAGAGAGAGAGAGAGACAGAGAGACAGAAAGGGGGGGGGGAGCAGGAGAGGTGAAAGGGGTGGGGAGAGGAATGAGGGGGTAGAAAGAGGGTGAAGATAAGAGAGGGGGAACTATATCTTAAAGGTTTGATCTAAATTGTGAAAATAAATGGGGGAAAAATGTGATTGGACATGTTGTTCTCCATACTCTCGAAGAAGGCAAAGACAATAGGAAAAGAAATGAAACACAGAATAAAATAAGAAAAAGAAACAGGGGCTGTATAGGTACTCGTATCAATTAAATAGTTTCTATGGAAACACCAATGAGCATGTAATTATGCGGAAACAAAACCTTGAGTGAAACAGTATTTTTAATATTTTATTCTCATCAAAATCTAGAGTGATTTTTACAATTTACAATCATCAGTACCACCACACTTTACTCATACATGCTATCTGCTGCGAGCCAGAAAGGCATTTAACCCCCTGTCCACACACAACATTTTCCGTGACTAGTCATGATTAGCTATACCGTTTCGCGATAGTGATACTGTTTCGCGATAGTTTTACGACCAAAATTGTAGGTGTGGACGCTCACTAACGATACGTCGTATAACGAAACTAGTCTAACGAAACGCAGGTTTGGGCATCGTTTCGAACTGAAACTCGATAAAGAAACACGCCTAATCACAGACATTTTGTGTGTGGACGGAACTAGTCTAACTGGGCGGGGCTTAACGTGACCTCGAGCGAAAGGAGATATGAGCTCTCATTTCTGCTTCCAGCTGACCGCTGCGCAGCCAGCTGATTATACATAAATATACTGCATGCATTGTTCCAGTGGCACAGTCAATGCAAAAACGTACTAGTGGTGCTGCACATGTGTTTCTGTTTCGGTTTCGACTGCGCAGTAACAAACTGCGCACCTATACGACGTTTCGTTATAGAGTTTCGAGATAACTTTTTTGTGTGTGTGGACATCCTGGAATTTATACGATGATTCTTTAGTGACGACGTTTCTTGTGTGTGGACATCCTGGAATTTATACGATGATTCTTTATACGACATATCGTTATAGAGTTTCGGGATAAATTGTTTTGTGTGTGGACACGCTGAATGTCATCCTCTGAAACAGAGTAGACGCCCTTCTGGCGCTCAGCAGACAAAATGCATCCTTCTTTTTTTTCTCCATACACCCATTTTGTAAAATGTGCAAAAGCTCATGTGGGGTGAGCTGTACAACCGCTGAACAAAAACAACAACAACCAAATTAAACAACAACATTAAAAAATATCATCAGTTTAAAGCCAAAAGGGCGTTAACTCTGTGTTCAAATACAGGAGTTAATGCCCTTCTGGTTCCAAACAGACACTATATCATTGATATCATTTTTTTTTTAAACCGATGTATTCCAGAACATGTTCACTGAGCACTGCACTATTTGGATTATTAAAAGATGATATATCTATTTTTTCTTATACATTCCAACATTCAGATATATACATGTAACGCAATCGTGTGTGAGCCAGTGCTCTCTTAAATCACAGAACCAAAAGCTTATCGTTGCACTAAAAGTACTTTCATTGTCATTTAAAAAATTGCACTAAAGGTATTTTTACCATACTTACAAATGTACTTTGAAGTTGGAAAAGGTTTAAAGTTGCTACCTTGACATCTTATTTTATCTCAGAACTTTTGAATTCTATATTCCTACATGTTTCAAACTTCAGTTACCACATATTGTAGAAATGCCAATAAACATGATCGCAAAACTTTCAGAAAATGAACCTAAGGCACCATCAATAGACCTGTCCATCGTTTAAAGAATTGCGCAAATGTTACAATGACATGTATCCCGTCCATTATTTCTCAAAGCAATAAAATAGGGTATTGAATTTCCCCTAGAGTTGATTGTTGTAAATTTTTGCGATCATGTTTATAATACCGGTACACATGTGATTTAAATCTCTCCATTCAAAATTACAAAAAAGGAAGAGATAGCTTGAGTTTTATTAACTAGAATACAGCATCATTTACAAGAAAGGATTATCATTGTTTGTGAAAGTTATTTATTTTATTGCTAGACACATTTTGCAATTGGTATGTACAGTCACATCATACATGTAGTCACTCTTTAACTTGTAAAGGCATTTGATGGTTTCAAAATCAAAGCAAGGTCTTTCTATTTTTAGCGCAAAAAGTGGAATATAATAAGCTTCTAGAAACTGGTATAATAAGAAGCATAAAAACACAGGATATTATTGAAAAATATATTTCAATACATCAGAAATATACAATAAAACTGTATCAACAGTTATCAAAAAAAGTGCCTTATCAATTATATTTTATCAATCTATATTACGCAGATTAAACTGTATGTTTATAAGTAATTAACCATTTGTTTTCTTTAAATGTCTTAAGAATCAGGCTGCTTAAACTTAAAATCCCAAAAGTGTGATACAAGTATAACATTCTTAAGAGTAAGGAATACATTTGTTTTACAACTGAGGAAAATATATGTATTTTAATTTGTGTGTGTTTGGTGTATATGAAGTATGGCACAGAGCATGTAATATAATGAAATATACAAATTAATCATAAGCAATTTATCAGACCCACCACATTGATTATATAATTACATTCTAGATGAGAATCATTCCATTCAAAAATAAATTCCTCCATTTCAAAATATATTTGAAGTATATACATTATTCACATTAAGACATCACCGATATGCGCATAACAATCTTGAATATTTCTAGTGCATAATAATACAGCATTGCTCCTACTACATGTACCAAGAACCAATTAAACAATTTTCAATAAACTTATGAATGATAGTGAAGATAAGTATTGGTCACATATTTTGTGAATTTCTAAAATAATGTTCTGGAGAGCAGTTTTCAAGGAAGGGGAGTAAACAGACTTGAAGACAAAGGGATAGGCCAAATAAAAAAATAAACATGTTTAGCGTCCTGTTTTTTTGAAAAATAGGAAGGAGGAGGCCCTTTCAAAGGAGGAGGCCTCTTTCAAAATGGCCGCTCGGTACATTTTCCCTGTCAGTCGGGCTATTTTTCGAGATGACTGCCGACATTTTTATTTTTTATTTTTTTTCAAATCAGAAATAGATCCATTTTAGCAGGTTTTTTTCTTTAAAAAAAAAAAAAAAAAAAAATAGGAGGCGGACCCCAAAAAGGAAGCGGGCGGGGACGCTAAACATGTTAATTTTTTAACATGGCCATACATACGTGCACAACAAAACAACATGAAAGGTATTATTATCTGTTTGGAGCCAGAAGGGTGTTGAATCGTATCACTTCACAGAGTTAAAGGTAATACAAAGTTTTGGGAAATTTGAAAATTGGGTGGATAGTGATTCTTTACAATTTTGATATATTTGGATGCCCCTGTAGATGTATTATAAGCACAAAAAAAAATTAGCTCCTAAAACAATTCTCCTTTCGAGAAAACTTTAATATAAAAATTTACCGGTGCTCCCGGTAAATGTGGATAAATTTAAAATAGCGCCTACGGCCGTACAATGGTAGCTGTGACCATGAAAATCTCAGAATATGTAGTATGATATATAATTTCCAAACGGGAATAGCTAATTGGTCGATTTTAGTCAAGAAACATTGTGTTATAGCTTAATTAATATCTTGACCTTGAGAGGGAGCTTTATAACATAAAGAGTTCATTATTTACAATTTCATAACTTTAAACTCGATTTCAACCGCAACAACGATCCCTGAATATTGTAGGATCGCATATGCTTCCAATATGTTCATTTGAACCAAATTTATGACCCCATCCCAAAACTTTGTATTACCTTTAAGGCCCTTCTGCCTCTAAACAGATGATATACTCTGTGGGAATCATATTCTACAAACTGCACCAGGACCACAGTGGAAAAAAACAACACCATTAATCTTAGTTTCTTACTATCATGCAAAGTGATTTCTCTGCTGAGAGCTCACAGGGATTAAAATCTCTGTTTAAGTATGACTCGATGCCTTTCTGGATCTCCAGAGTGGAATCACTTAAAGGGAACCCAAAACCATCAAATTTCACAATTCTTTCGTTTTCTTCGTATTTATTTGTGTTCTTGATCCGACTTCATAACATGTGAAGTAGAATATCATTTTGCATTCTATACCTTGCTTTCAGGGGAGTAGATTATCTCAATCACAAGAAAGAAGGAAAAACATGAAATTTGATGTGCAAAAGGCATGGAGAGTTGTCCACATCTGATGTCATCAAATTGAATATCGCCCTCTAATGACTAGTCATTTAAAAAAGCTTTGACTTCCTTATTCCTTGCCTGATTTTGTTCAAATTTTCACTGATTTTATTCAAATATCTTAAACTTTACAATAAAAGTAACTTAGTATGAAGGTTTTGGTTCCCTTTAAGCAAAATTTCATTGGACAATGCTCATGTTTCCCACTTTATCCCTATTACATGTACAGTATGACTATGTGGGCAAGTGTACAGACAATAATCCAACTAAAGTTTAACATTTGCATTTTACACAGGTGTAACACACAGAACTGTGCATGAAAAGGTATCACAAATTTACTGGAGAAAATCCAGAAATGCATGCTCTATTTTTGCTCTTAATGCTCTCACATATACCATGTGCAATGTACGCGTATTGTATACAAGGAACCCTTTTTTTAGCTAACAAATACATGTTACATGTATGCCATGGACTTCACAAAGTTTGACTACATGTACATGTAACTTCATTTCGGTGTTACTGAATGATTTTGGAACTAAAAACTGCAGACAAAATTCACCTTTTGCCAAAGATTTGTAAATCCTGGTGCTGTTTTATTTAGTTTCAAAAATATAGTAAAAGTATATTCATGTAAAACATGTGATTATTATGCCAAGTGTATGTGCATGTACCTTACATTCTAGTGCCCTCTGTTTGATTATATTGTGGAATAAATTTGAGTACATTGAGTTATGCACATTTTGTGTCATTTTGTGTCATTATTTTCCTTTACCAACTGTCATTGTATTAAAGCTACATGTACACTGGTAATAAACATAATGGTAAGTAAGATTTTGGAAATATTACAATGTACAAATCATTAAAAAAAAAAATGAAATGATCAAGGAAGGATGCAAGTTTTCTAGCACCCAACCCCCTTTCTCTGATACCGGTATCTACCAAAATTTCCTGATTGTTGATCTTATTTACTATATTTTATTATTTGTTTCACCTTCAAATGGCACCTGCATCAGCAATATCAAAGGTCCTCTTTTTAATAGTTCAACAATGAATTAATGGAAGGAATTATAGTGCTCTGTGTTATTTGCAAATGAATACAAATGATGAACTTACTTATGTACATGTACATGCAAGACACTAACAAAACAAACTAATTGGGATTAAAGTGTTAAGCAACAACTTATGCAGTAGAATGCTCTACTCATCATCTATTGAGCGCCAGAGGGATGTTAACGCAGACAACTTGAACATAAAGTTAACACCGTTCTACACTTGTCATCGCCTGTTGAGGGCCAGAAGGGTGTTAAGTGTTAAAACACAAAATTTTAACATAGAATTAACACCCCTTCTACATGTAGCTCTCAAAAGATATAAAGTGTTGGTGTATTTGATAACACCTGTGAGCATAATGAGCATCGTGAGGTGTTAATACACAAACAAATCAACATGGTGTATAATTTAACTCTGTGTTATATGAATTAACCAATTGCCATGGTAACCAGGTACCTCCCTATACTATCGCATATAGGAACAAGAGAATTCGGTAGCCCATGGATTATTCCCTCTAGCTCATGATAACACGTAGTAGTGCAAGGTGTAATGTTCTAAAACATGCATTGAAGAATTTTCTTGAGTGTTACATCAAGTACATATAGCATAACAAACTTTATTTTCTCTCTATAGAAGTGAGGTGCTAGGTTGAATATATCACTTTCTTATGGTGTTACAAAAATCAACTTGTGCATACAAGTACATGTAGTTATGCCTTATACATGCATTGGGTGTAAAGGGCACTTCATCACAGAGCAATGGGCAAGACCCAAAAGATATCTTTAACATGCAATAAACAATTTTCAATTTTATCCACAAGTTTACAAGACACTCGGATCAGAATTAAGTTAGTACTTATTCTAAGAGTTGTTTTAATAACTATCCACACACATTTACTACTTTAAAAGGAGCTCTCTTTAGGAATTCAAATCCCTGACTTAAATTAATCATCATGAATTCAGCAGAACATAAAAAGCATGTATATTCCTGAAGATATACTTAATGCCAACAAAACTAACTTCTTAATCCACAGTGCATTTCAAATTGAAGATCAATCTTATAAACCTTACAGTTGAATGATTACATGTATGTATATCCCCTTCCCCCTCCCCTCACCCCTCCTAAACCCATGATGAGATTTAGTCAGCAGTAATTGATGTATACTATTAAAACATGCAAGTGGGTGTGATACAGTATATGGCATAGAGAATCATGCATTGAAATTGAAATTAACAAGCTACACATCCACTGGTAGATTAGAATACAAAATTAAGCTCCTCAGGTTTTTAGAAAACCCTCCCGCGTTAGGGCTGGGTTTTGTCAGGGCAGATTTTATCGGGGCCTTTATTCTTCGCCTTCGAATTTGTGATACGACCCTTCATCGTCCTTCATCAAACCTATAGATTGGTGGGAAAATAAATGATGCAAAGAGAGAAAAAAAGAGAACAAAAAAAAAGTTGCTTTAAAATGGTTGTAACTCAAGCAAGCCCATGATGCAACAAAAACAAAACTATATCTTTCGCTGAGAGCTAGAACGGCGTTAACTCCAATATTCCATGTCAAAGTATTCTCGAAAGTGGACTAACTTTAGTCCATGGTTTAACCCACCGACTAAGTACGGAATGCCAAGTGTCCATATGAATATGTTATTGAATAATTTAATCTGTCACTAAATTAAAAATAAAATTAATAACATAATTAATAAACAACAATATAACTATGATATAATTATGTAATCATGGTAATTTAGGGACATATCAAATTTTTCAAAAATATATTCATATAGACCCTTGGTATTCCATACTTAGTCGATGGATTAAACCATGGACTAAAGTTAGTTCGCTTTCGAGAATACCACCATATGAGTTAACACCCTTCTGGCTCTCAGCTGAGGATATTAAGTTACTTGGTTAATGCCAGTTAAAGAAAGCACAACACATGCACAAACAATCAAATGATTAAATGATACGTTAGTAGTTAGAAAATGCATCTTGAACTCATTCCAATGTTGTTAAAGAGAAGGTTGAGTTCTGGGAAGAGGTGAAAAATAATTTGTGAGCATTACTCATTCTTATTATGCAAGTGTGGAAGAACATCAGAATGATCAGATAAGACATGTTCCCTGAAAATCATGGCTCTTCAAATGCCTTCATATTCTAAATATGCATGTAACATCGTAAAAATCGGGGGTCGGCTTTTTACGCCACGTGTTCGTGTAGTCCCATACACATCTTTCTGTGTACAGTGTTTGTAACTTTACCAAGACTTGGCCAAATTTCTTATCATTTTGATGATTCCAGAACCTTGCAATACACACAAATTCTTATATGCTAGATAATCAACCTTGTCTGGTCGGTTCCACACCGTTTCTTTCACAATGCAATCGCATGACCAGAACTCAACTTCATATTTAAGGGTATATCTTGCAAGACTTGCATAATAAAAAAACATTTGTTATATTTGTTAATTTTGCTTATGGTGAGTTATTTTGAATCAAAGCTTGGAAGGGGGAAGGGGGCGGGTTCTGATCCTCCATTCATATCTAGGCCATGGAACGTTGGAGAGTAATGAAACCTGGCAAACTGATACAGCATTATGCATGCCAATGATGTCTTATACTGTTACCGGGTATCTAAAAAATACCAGTAATACCCAGGAAAGGCTGAAGAAATTAATACCGGTAGTCTAAATTGATGGGGGAAGAGTTTTGTACATCTAGGATGAAGTTGAACTCTTTCTCTTTCTCTTTCATTTACAGGGGTTATATATACTGGGCTAAATGATACGATGGGCACTCCCTTTGGCAAGTTCTTGATATTGAAAGAGAAAATTCTTTTTAATTTGTTTAATAATGATCTCAATTTGGCTATTCATGAGACTGTTTTATTGTGATCTAATCAAGGTCTTGCAACTCCAATTTTAGGTACACAAAGTGACCCCAACAATCAAAACACTGGCCCCTTCTTCTGGATGATAATGGAAAGAATAAGCTTCCCAATATAAATTGACAAAACAGAATTTCCGTCATCCTCTGTGGGTTTTTATTTACTGTAGCTTGATATATGGAGCCAGAAGGGCACTATAGAGTACGGAAGCTGTGACGTCATAAAAATCAATTTTTAGAATTTCTCAATGTTTTTCTTCATATTCCGAAAGAACATCAAAAATAATGTCCAAATGTCGAAAACCAATTGCATATGTTAAGTATTGGCTGAGATATGACCATCTGAATATATATACTCCCCATAGGAACTCAGTGTTATATGCTCTGGCTCCTAATGGTTAGGAGCCAGAGAATATATAACACTGAGTTCCCATAGGACATATATTCATTGAGATGGTCATATCTCAGCCAATACTTAACATATTCAATTGGTTTTCGACATTTAGACATTACTTTTGATGTTCTTTCGGAATATGACGAAAAAAATGAGAAATTCTAAAAAAAAAAATTTGATGACGTCACACTTCACCACTCTATAGATACGACATTAAAAGTCAGAGATGGGGTAAACACCACTTTTAATCCTCTCGCCCATAAGCAAGTATTCATCACAAGCTGAGCTGAATAATAAAAGTGTATGGATGTACCCATTTTCTTGCCTCCATTCAGAGCCAGAAGGGCATTAACTCTAAAAAGAGTTTATGCCCGTTTGGCTCCAAACAGATGATACATGTATATGCCTTGATTATTATCTCTGTCATTTACTCATCTATATCCTGTAGTTTCTGTGTTTTTTTGGCAAGGTTTCAGTAATCTGCATCGCTTAATCCACACTAAATTTGACAAGGTCTAATAATCCATTGTACAGTTTCATTTTCAATGTATGCTGCTGAAGCTGACAGCTGTGAATAGATCTTGTATAATGTATGCTATCTGTATTAAGCATTTACAAATATTGTAAAAACTTCATTCAATTTGTAAAATAACTTACATGTAGAAAATGCTTCCCGAAAATTGGAATGTTTGACTTAACATTTTCGATGTGTATCTCATTCAATTTGCTGACTAAATTTTGGTTACAAATTTTCTGTTACGAATCTATTTAAAGGGGAAGTCCACCCTGATATCAAATTTATTTTAATGAAAATGAGAGAAACAAACTAGTGAAAGTTTGAGCAATATCCAATCAAAAATAGGAAAGTTTTGAATTTTTGAAGTTGTTATCGGTGAAACACAAATTGGCAACGCCGTGACATATCCTACAAGGTCGTCTCCGATTTGCTCTGTACAGAAATTTCATAAACTTTCTTTATCTTACTTATTGATGACAGAATAGATTTGTTTCATAGAGGGGTTAAATAAAACATATTTACAATAAATGGTGAATGTATGATCAACAATTTTCTTAAGGGAAAATAGATAAATTGTCATTATCTTTATAGTTATTGATGACGGAAAAGTTACGTTTCATACAGGTTCTGGTGAAAACATACTTGCAATGATTATATTTAGGGTGAATATACGATTGAAAATTTCTGAAGGGAAATATAATTTGTTTAATTTCTTAGCGCAGAGCAGATGGGAGAGGACCTTGCAAGATACGTCACAAAGTTGCCAATTTGTGTTTGATTGATCACACCTTCACCTTTTTTTCGCTCAAACTTTCACTGACCTGTTTCTCACATATTTCTGCTTCAATTAAAACCAACTTAATATTGAGGTGGACTTCCCCTTTAATTTTCAAAATGTGTTGTAGATCTTTGTTTGTGAACCGGAAGGGGGTAGTATTATTAAAGATAACTATCAGCCTTTTCACACACAGCTAAAATTCATCGTATCTAGAGATGATTAGTATAAACATGTTTAACTCAACAGTTTTAAACACCTTTAAAGAAAATTTTCCCTGAATGAACATCGTTTATACGATGTTCGGATAGATACGAAGTTGCAATTCATACGCCACTCAAAGCAGGCTGCAGATACGAAGTTCGTATCTAGAGAGCTTGACATTTTGTGTGCGAACGGTTTAAACGTGTTTAAACTGGATGGAGCGTGTGCTTTGTTTGATACGACCTGACCTTCAATGCGCAATGGCACTACTGCGCATTTTAAGAGCAGTAGTTACTCACGAAACGATTAATGATCGCACCGAAATTTCTGTGTGTGAATGATGCCGTATGTACAGCTGATTAGTTTAAAGTCCTAATCATGTTGATAGAATTTTAGCTGTGTGTGAAAAGGCTGATTGCCTGTTTGGAGCCAGAAGAGCAGTGACTCACATACACAGAGCTAACACCTTTCTGGTCACTGATTTTTGTCATTTGTCATTGCAAAAAAGGCTTTGTGAAACACCCCCCCTGCTGGCTCTCAATAGTTTACAATGACACAGAAGAATAAGGCTCGAGCTACATGTACATGTTGGTTGAAGGCGCTACACTTTTCTTTTAATTAGCTTAAATGGAATGAGGAAGTATGTGTTATAAGGTGTGAACTCGTGAAAAAAAAAAACATGAAACCGAAACCCGGAATAGAGACGTAGAAAAATCAAGTCCTTGACATTCCATAGGACATGAAGATACACATGTACATGTACATGTAGCTCATTATAAGTAATTATAGATGACTTTTTGCTTGTTTGTTTGTTGACATACAAATACCAGTATGAAATGTGAAACTACCCGGATGGACACTCACTATCATTCATAAATATGTAAATGATTCTTTTTGTAAAGGTCCTTGATCAGAAATGAACTGCAAAGAATTTTATTTAGAAAAGAATTATTTGAGAATTGTTAGCATGAGCGATCTGATGAATAGTTTTTCCCAAGAATGGCTACACTGTAAAAGTACTTGTACATACACATATGTCTATTAAAGGATGACTAAATGTACACAAAGATTCCACATTGTGTGCCTGCATGTGTGAAGATTTGTCATTTGTGTACACAAAAGTGTTTTTTTAAAACACATATTGTAGTGTAAAGGGGTGAAACACATGTACTAACAAATAACAATACAAAAATATGAGCAGGAAATAGGCACATATTGCAAGACAGATAAACACAGAACAGAAACAATGAATCATGTATATGAAAATGAAAGACATAGTTTGATGGAAAGGCTATTAAAATACAATAGCAGACAGGACTTTTATTTTGTAAAATAGTGGAATGAGAATAGCATAGCATGTGATTGGATTGATGAAGGACAAATTGGTCTTCACAGAAATTCTACAAAGTTCCAATTTAGTTCACAGAACAAGATGAGGATGGAATATCCATTTCAATCAGCATTTGATTTAACCCTAATAAGGCCGGGCTATTTGAAGTCTTACTACGGCCGGGGGGGGGGGGGGGGGGGGGGGGGCCATTATGGCCCCCCCCTAAGATCTCGGCCGTGAAACGGCCGATCTCCGCGAAAATTTGCACGCATGTCAAGTGAAGTGTATAGAACAATATGATAATTTCAATTTTTGAAAAAAATCCCTCATTTGCATATTTATGGTAATTTATGCAAATAACGTCATAAAATCACATTTTTACCCATAAATCCTATATTATTCATATTTAAGCATTCTTTTTCACTACATATATTCATTAGACCATTTGGAACAATAATACGACAAAAAAATTGGAAGAGCCAGCTTATTCCTTATGTTATCTCATGTTTTGATAATTTCTTATGTATTTCATTGTTTTTTAAACTTATTTATGTTATTGTTTTTTTTTCTTTTTCATTTCTTCCTACAATTCAACTATTTTGACTCCCAAAACAACCACCTAAACTTTAAACAAGACCCAATAACCAATGTTTGATCTATTTTTAGGAAAAATGACATTTCCATATGTTTTGTACACAAATCACAAAAATGAGCGATTTTCGGGCTGACATGCAAAGACAAAAGGTCACGTGACCTTGTAACTATAGGTCCGATTTTTTTGTTTGTTTTTTTTAAAGATGCGCAAGACTCTAAAGAAAAAAGTCAGCGAGCGGCGAGGCGCCATCCATATGCGTTCTCGAACAATCAGAAAAATCGTGGAGGGGGGGGGGGGGGGCCATAATGGCCCCCCCCCCCCCCCCCGGCCTTATTAGGGTTAAAAACAGATACAAACACTAAATAATATCTATTTGGTTAACTTGAATGTTTTCATTAGACTAAAAACAACAGCATGTGCTAAAGAAGTCTACACTTTAATTTACTTTCTAGTATTTACAGCTTTAAATTTCATCAAAATCCTATTAAAATACAAAACTATATTACATGTTTATTCATTTTAGACTAGTACTGGCAGACTAAATAAATCCTTACAAATATGTTCTTTTCTCTTCTTCGCGTCCTTAACACCCCTTTTGGATATACATGTATGCTTGTATTCAAATATACTCCCTATGTACATGTACATCATCTATTTCAAGACATCTTTATCTATAATATTTTCTATTTACAGTTTCAAACGATAATCTACAAAGTCTTTCTACAAAGTTTCAAGAATAACTATTTAAAGCGATGGTCCTTATAACTGAAATGGTCTCTGATGGATGAGTATAGTTAGGAGAGATACAGAAGATGCAGGGATCACATGCAGTGATCAAAGGGGTCAAGATGGGTCAAGGTGAGGTCATGATGGGGTCAACATGAGGTCAACATGAGGTCATCAAGGCTCAGAGCTGGTAGATGGTGTCTCTTTAAATAGGCCTGTTGGCATGGAAACATATACATGTATAATGATGATGACAAGCATGCAAGGCATACACAGGCAAAGAAGCAACATACCATCTGTTCAGAACCGGAAAGGCATTAACTCTGTGTTAAAGCATACATAAGTTATTGCCTTTCTGACTCCAAACAGATAATCTACAAAGTTTCAAGAATAAGCCACTAGATATTACACCTTCTGGTCCCCATGGAAGACCAGCGGTATCATTATGATACCGGGATATGGGCTATCCAGCCGTTTATTTTATCTTGTAAATTCATTATTCTATTTGTTATTATTTTACTGAATGCATGATGTCTTTTTTTATACAGAAATAAACAAACAGATGATTTACAAAGACATCCATTGCATACAAACAACAGCAGGGATAAATACTGACACACATGTAGTTTTAATTTCTATTGCTCTGTACTACACTGTACATGTAGTTTTAGGCCTCTTGGGGGAAGATGGTCAAAGTTCATACAGTTTTTACTAACGAGTGCTTTAATCAATCTAAAAGGGCAGGAGAGTGAAAGCATTTTGAAAATGGGAGATTTAATGCTAATAATATTCTCCCATTTTAAGGAAAAAAGGCGAAAAAAGGGTGAAGCAAGAACACAGCAAAAAAGTAGAAGTGCACAAACATGTTATTGCAACACTCATTGTAGATTAGGCCTACTGCTAAAGTGCTAAATCCCTCTAGCATTCAAGCTCATGTAATGAGTTATTTCAGCGCAAGTAAGTTTAGAAAATAGTTGCCATGGAGATTTGGCTGCAACACAACTGAAAAGCAGCTTCACAGATAATGGTAATCCAGTGATGAAGAGTAACGCGCTCTTATGAAAAGAGTTACGAAAAACTACCCTGGTTAATATGTATGAAAAGAGAATTCTGCTGTTCTATTTACTCCTCATGAATGATTATCTTGCAGTGTACCAGACAACTACAAGTGTATACATGTGAAATTTTGCCTTAAAGGTAAAGACCAGTTTTGGAAACGCCCCCCTCTCAAAAAATGAAATGGAAGCTCTTATTACCAATCATGTTAAAGCATATGTTTTGACTAATACGTGATCATACAAATTTTGCAGAGAAACCGCCTACTAATTGATATATTTGGTAAATTATTATATCTATTTGGACCTGATAGATATAACGCACGTGTCGCGCACCTTTGCGTAGTCCCATTTTTCTGTGTACAGTGCTTCTAACTTTATCAAGACTGGGCCAAATTTCTTATCATTTTGATGATTCCACAACCCTGCAGTACACACCAATACTTATATGCTACCTGTCAAAATTTTCTGATCAATTCCACACCGTTTCTTTCACAATGCAATCGCATGACCACAACTGGTCTTTATCTTTAAAAGTCCTAAAATAGCTTCTTCTTTTTTCTGTCCCAAAAACCTACATGATCTCTCCAACTCAGATTTTGAAAATGAACCTACCTTTACTACATGTAGAAAATGTACTATCATTTGAAGCGAACTGCCTCTACATGTATATGATATAATATTCATTAATTTCATTTACAAGTCCTAAGACATTATTTTATATATTTTCAATAAATATTTAATGTAGAAATAATACTGTCTATATGTATAATCTATAAAACAACTCGACTTTTGTCAAAAATATGTACATGTACATTGTTTACTACAAGAAGAAAATGTACAATCATTTACATGTAGAAAGCTAATTGTCTTTGTATGATGTATTCATTGTCCTTGCACTGTATAAGATGAAGCCCCATGCATGTATATGTACAGGTATATTTATGGCTCGATAGTCGATAACAAGGAGATTTGAGAATGAAACTTACCTCATTAGAACATATGTTTGGCTAGTTTAAAACCAGAAGGGCCTCGTTAATGGCGCGTGAAAGAACATGAGTCACTGAATGACGAATTACATTGTATGTAGGGATTCTTTTCATGACTGCATTCATGTACTGCATATTGCATGCTTCCAATGCCATTGCACCAAGGCACTGTTTCATAAGACTTTTAATAAAAAGTTACTCTGGCCAATATGCCGGTAAGCTACTGAAATTACTAATTTGTTGGCTGGATAAACTATTCAATTCCGACTCTTGTAAATCCCTCAATCTAGCACGTAGTCAATAAACATTTTTGGCTGCCATTCGTAAAATCCTGGCACATATTTAATCTGCACCTGAAGTCTGTTTGTGCTATACAGGCTCGTTCTGATATGATGCTGTGAAACCCTAGCGTTTTTATTATGATGACGTTAAGTACAATTCACATTTCTGTATCTGATAATACAGAGCTCAGTGAATACGTGCAGAACATTTGTGGCGCGCAGTTGTTATTCATTTCACAAGTATAACAACTGTGACTGTTTACTGCATCGTAACTGAACAAGCCTTCAGATATAAATTTATGACCATGGGCACACCACTCTGCAGTGTGTTAATCTTAAAGATTAGGAAGGATGGAAGAATACTCAGAAGTACAAATTAAAAGTTGGGACTTCACTTTATAAATGTACATGTATTAGACATGTTGTTATGATGGCGTCCTAAAATAAAAACATTTCTTTAGCACTGTGGACAGTAACTTTGTCATCTTTCGTTAAAGGTAAAGACCAGTAATGGTCATGCAATTGCATTGTGAAAGAAACGTTGTGGAATCGATCAGAAAAGGTTGATCATCTAGCATATAGCATCTGCAAGGTTCTGGAATCATCAAAATGATAAGAAATTTGGCCCATTCTTGGTAAAGTTACAAGCACTATACACAGAAAGATGTATATGGGACTACCCTATATCTCTCACACGACCATGAGAGAAACAAATCTACCAAATATATGAATTAGTGGGCGGTTTCCCGGCAAATTTGTTATCATCATGTATTAGTCAAAACATCTTTCACATGATTGGTAATGAGAGCTTCCATTTCATTTTTTGAAATTGGGGCGTTTCCAATACTGGTCTTTACCTTTAAATATGTACATGTACTTTGTTTCCTAAATCAGAAAAAATGAATAATACTACATGTAATAGAGGAGGAGCTAAAAGAACCAAGGAGTTCTTGGAAGAACAGTAGTGGTTATAAACTGGCTAAATATGCTACAGCAGAGTTTTGACTGGAATTGCCACAAAAATACTTATTTGGCATCAGATTATTGTTGGGGGTGTGCATACAATTGACTTTAACATGTACATGTACGTCTTATAGTGTGATTTTTGCTGTATTCAAGAGTGTCCAACCTCTACAATTTCTATATACAATGTATATGTGTAATACTGATCACATGATTATTTTGTAGTCTGTGATTGGAGATGAGATCATGAGAGAATTACCGAATACACTATTATTATACTTGTCATAAGGCCATGACGAATAATCGAATATGTAAAAAGTAAATAGAAACTTTCAGCGTGCAGTGTGTTTCGTGTTGACTCTCCCATCACGGTCACAGTCAAGTGACAATACAAATTGACTTCCAAGGGTGCGTTCATACCAAGTTTATAGCTTCATGATTATAGTACATCAAGCCTCATGATAAAGGACCACATGTACCTAAAATAAAAAAAAGTAAATTGCTGTTTGGTCTATACCCAGCCCATCTATTATCCACATGGTCTAATGATCATTTCTTCTACCTACTGGTATCATTTCTTCTACTTAAAGGTAATACAAAGTTTTGGGAAATTTTGAAAATTGAGTGGATAGTGAATCTTTACAATTTTGATATATTTGGATGCCCTTGTGGATGTATTATAAGCACTACAAAAATAAACCCCTAAAACACTTCTGTTTTCGAGAAAAATTGAAAATAAAAATTTACCGGTGCTCCCGGTAAATTTTGATAAATTTTGATAAATTTCAAATAGCGCCTTCGGCCGTACAATGGTAGCTGCGACCATGAAAATCTCAGAATATGTAGTTGTGATATATAATTTCCAAACGGGAATAGCTTAACGGTCGATTTTAGTCAAGAAATATTGTTTCATAGCTAAATTGATATCTTGACATTGAGAGGGAGCTATACACCATAAAGAGTTTGTTATTTATAATTTCATAACTTTAGATTCGATTTCAACCGGGACAACGATCAATAAATATTGTAGGAATGCATATGCTTCCAATATGTTATTTTGAACCAAATTCATGACCCCATACCAAAACTTTGAAATACCTTTAATATCATTTCTTCTACCTACCGGTATCATTTTTTCTACTTATCATTTAGTCTACCGGTACTTATCATTTAGCCTACTGATCATTTAATCTACTCATCATTTAGTCTAGTTGTCATGTAGTCTACTAAAAAGTTGTGAAAAATCGTAACTTATTTGCGATTGATATCAATCCCCATTTCCCAACTATGTACAATGTACATAAAAGGTAGGGGACTGCAGAGTTGCGATTGATTTGGATCAATCACAACTTCTTACAAGACAGGAGCCCACGTCAGTTTTACCGGTATTTGAAACCGAACTAGAGATGGTCCAATAGTTTTCTTTTCACAATCGTTTTTCTTTTAAATTAAAATGGATCAGGAAATACTTCCCTTGCATGGACGCACTCTGAAATGGATGGCCTGATCTTTGGAGTTTGGACCCTCTTTGTCAAAATGTGATTGATCTCACTCTGTTGACATCATTGCTATTGCTGGTTCAATAAACCAGTGCAATAACAGATCTTATTCAATAACTGTTTATGACTAAGTTCTGTTAATCTGTGAGCTGTTTGTAGATGGTCTCACTACTGTAATTAGCATTTTGTACACGAAAGTAAATGTATGCAAAAACACACCATGATTTCATCTAAAGGAAACCTCACCCCAAAGAATAAGTGTTGGTATTCTGAAAAATGAGATGTGTTCCTGCCCTTTGATGTAAGATATTCCTTACAAAGATGTACAAGAGATATAAGCAAAGTTATACTGTTTATAAGTAAGCTCTGTGAATCTGTATGCTGTACAGAGTAGAACTAATTAGCATTTTGTGCATGAAAGTAGATGTTCATGAAAACATTCAATGGATTCATTTAAATTTGGTTGAATGCTTTTACAGTGCACCGTACCCATTCCTCCAAACATCAAGATATTTTTCCTTGTTTACAAAGCTTTGAATGGTCTTTCAAGTGAGCTAGGTTTCCGATAAATAATAAATGGTAGCTAGGTGATACCATGGAGTTCTTATAACTCCATGGTAATACAGACAGCCATTTATACAATGAGTACGTGGTAAAGTGATGTTCTTGTAAATGTATACGAAAAGACGATATGATATGATGCAGTATTACCGGTAAGTGCATTATTGTTTAATAGGTGAATGAAAGCTAAATATGGATGCTTTATGAGCTGAATAAAATTTGCAATATTATGCAAGTACACCTGCTTGGATGAACACCACCAATTAAACCAGAGCGGTTTTAAGAGATTGAAGAGAAGATCTGAATGAGTTTCGGTTGCTATTTCCTTATAGAGGCTGTGGTAATTGATTACATTGAACTGATCCAGCATGTGCACTCAGAGCGAAATTTTTTGCGTAGCGTCCAAACCTACAACGGCATTCAGCCGAAATAGCCTCGGGAGTGGAGCTACAATGTAGTACGGGGTGGCAAGCTTCATTTAAATGTTTCCATGTGCTTGTTGTTTGGGGGACTACACATTAAGAAGACTGTTGTTTACAATACATCACTTTTACACAAACAGTAAACTCTTAAGTTAACACCAGTTCAAGGTGAATTTTAGCCTAACTAGGACAAACTTTTTTGTTTCATCCTAGAACACAACATTTTCCTGCATTTCTGTGATGCAGACAATGTATTGCTGATTGCTTGAGCTTGGATTTTCAGACATAGAGCAATGAAAAATCAGCTTTTTTAGAGTAATAGGGCTTACATGTTTTCTCATGAGAATCGGACTGTATGAGACCTAATGGAAACAAAACAAGTAACAGATAATTAACATGCACATGTGCAAAGTCTGGTACCTCACTTCAAGTACATATACTGTACGCAACACAAGCCACCTGCAACCCTTTTGTACAGAAATGTTTGACATGATCGAGTGTTGTAATATTCACTTATTGATGTACATGTAAGCAATGATAACAAAGAATCAAACCTGGTTTTTTCTATTATTTCACCCATATGCTTGAATGATAAATTACATCAAACATACTTTTTATTTATTTCACCATCACCCCCCCCCCCCCCACCCCTGTCATTTGAAAAAAAATCATTCAAAATCATGCGTTTGATACATATACAGGGGGGGGGGGGTTCATAAAGCTGTTCGTAAAGTTACGCATGAATTTACCATCGACTTGTATATGAAAAGCCAAAAAGGATGCTCAATCATTATTAACTGCATCAACTAAAGTTGAACTGTGCAGATATAGATTAACATTCCTATTATAACAAACATTTTTATTTTTTAATGAAAAGTATATTTTTTGTCATAATTTAATTGTGGCAGAAAAACTTTGGGCATCCTATCTGGCACTTCATATACAAGTCATGCGTAACTTTACGAACAGCTTTATGAAACACCCCCCTGTACATGTATCAAACGCATGTCAGAAGTGTCACTGTCGACTAGTTCACTTGTTTTATGACTCAAAACCCCATTTAGCTATTGTGTGAACTGTCTTTAATCCTGGTACCTACAGAGTAGTGTATACACAATGTACATGTACTTCTTGTACTGTATACATGTACATGATGTGTACAAACCGCCTGCAAATAATTCACTTATGTATAAATAGTACCCTCAAGGAAATGAGAACGTCCTTAAAAAGAGGCAGAGCTCATCATTTATGGGGGTCCTGGGCACAACATGGCCCCCAGATTTGAATCAACTCTCGACCCACAAAACTTAAGAATTCAAATTGTGCATGCATGTACAATGTAGACTGCATGGCATACAATGCCAATTCAGACACCTCAGTGAAAAAGGTTAGTGTAGAGAGGCATGTCAAAACTTCCAATGTTAGTTTTCAACTGTTTTCATCCGTTGAAAAACAGTTGTATATGCCTGTGGTAGCTTTTTACAAAGTTAAATGAATTATTTACATATTGGCAAAAAGTGAACTCACTTCTCAGAGGTACCGTACAAGTAATGTATGAAGTGCTTATAAAAAAAGAAATAGAAAATATGTATGAAGTTATGAACAGCTATTAAATGAAGTGGCCTTTATCAGAATATTGAGGAAATAAAATACCAGCACCTACACTGTACATGAATGTGTTAATTATGTACGGTATAATGTAAAAGAAGTCTAAATTAAATTGCAGGATCAATAAGTTAAAAGGTAGCCTGATAAACATGTATGAAAGCGTAGTGAAATGTATATAGAAAGTGACTTGCCACAAAAGAGGTGCGCTGTTTAGATGTGCAGTAGAGAACATGAATGATCTACACTCAATCCACCACATACATTACAGATTTATCTCTGCATACACAGTATGTACACAACATGAATGTATAAAGGGCCTATAAGTTTTTATATAATGAAAACAGATGTCCTAGATGGTTTGGAATAGACCATTTTCATAATGTAACCAGATCTAATGGTTACAAAACTTTCTATTTTCCCTTAAGAAAATTGGCAATCATACATTCACCATTTATTGTAAATATGTTTGATATACATGTATAACCCCTCTATGAAACAACTCTATTCAGAAAATGAAAGTTCATGACATTTTCTGAACAGAGCAAATTAGAGAGGACCTATGTACGTCACAGTGGTGCCAGTTCGTGTTTCACTGCTGACAATTAAAAAAAATGCATAACACTCCTATTTTTAATTGGCTATTGCTCAAACTTTCACTATTTTGTTTCTCTCATTTTTCTGCTTTCGTTAAAGCCGACAGGGTGGATTTCCCTTTTAATCAACAAGCATTCCACTGAAATCCATTTTGAGTTTGATACAAGTGCTCAGTGGGATGTTGGCAAAGTTGATATTTACAATATGTTTGTTTAGACTAAATTTTTTTCTCATCAGACACTGCCCTGGGCCCTGTTTCATAAAACTTATCATCAGTATCAAATATTAAATTTATGTGACAAATTTGCTCTAAGCCAATCAAATGCCACGATTTCAGTAGCTTGCAACAGTTTTTGTAACTTGTTATTGACAACAAGTTTTATGAAACAGGGTCTTAATGTTCAATCTGAAGAAGAGAGCAAGGAAGCGCTCATCAACTCTGCAAGATTACGTCTTTGAATTGGATGCTCAAATAAAAGAGTTTATGCTTCCAAGATACCATGCTAGATGTACATTACTTTCTGGTTTATTTGTTAGTACTCCCTCAAACCACAATCCCTCTTAAACATGCATCAATCTATTAAAGGAACCTGTTTCTCAATCTTTCTTTATGATCACTGAATTTTCATTCAAAAGAAATGATATTGACAATATTGTTGCATCTGTTTACATTTGGAATTTTGAACATGAATTTGTTGGGTTTGCAATGCTCATTTAAATTGATGAGCGCATTTTTGAAAATAAATATTCATGAAGCACACATCTTTTGATATGCTTGTTTTTAAAGCATCTTTAAATAATCATGAAACCTGGGTGGGAGAAACGATGTGGTATAAATGCCTTGCTTACAGACGCAGGTGCTGAGTCGGGGATTGAACCCCGGGCCTTTTGCATCTCCAGTCAAATACTAACATCTCTTGACTATGATCTCAAGGAAGCGTTTCACAAAGACTAAAATCAACTTTAAGTTAGACTTAATAGGCCATTCATTCCACTGGTTGCTCTCATCATTGGTCTCTGAATTATGATCTTTAGATAATATTTTGTCATTCAATAATGAACTATAAAATGTTTGGAAAAAAATTCTGTAGATTTGTGACCATGATTTGTCCGTCCCTTAAGAAACAATGCCAGGAATGGTTAGTCGTACTAGTGGCATGAATGGCCTGCCATAGTAAAGTTCAACTCAAAGTCGATCTTAGTCTTTGTGAAACACTCCCCTGCAGTCTATACAAGGTCATGAGAGAGCAATTAGAAAGTTACTATCATGACAAAGTTGTTCATGAGGAAGTTTTACTTGCATCCCAGTATTTGAGAAACAGGTCCCGATGGAAGCAGAAAGATTAAAGTATTAAAGGACACTCACCGTATTTACGCCTGATTTCGTCATTCTTGACCTTGCGTTCCATTTTCCTGCAGAAGAATAAAATGTATGGGATGTTAGCTTTCTCCTTGCATATAATAACTCAGTAAAACTTTGCACTATAGATCTTGGCTCAGTGGTAGAGCAGTGGAGACGTATTAAACCTGGAGGACCCGGGTTCAAAACCAAGTCGATGCGCAAGTGCCCTTTGGTAAGGCATTTAATCCTCATTACCAAATCCCTTGGAGTGGACTACACGCTCTTGGTCCCCTGGTTGCTAACTTACAAGCATACATATGCTTTCTTTAATAGCAGTCAGGTAAAACAAACCATCAAACCAAAGATCTTGTCAGGGTTTTAAAGGAGATACTGTATGAAAGGACAGAAAAGGTTGAGTTTTTTTTTTGCATTAATTTTGAAAGTGCCTCTATGTTTCAAGTACGAAAGGTAGGAAACTGGAAACCTTAAAGACCACACAGTTTAATGTCACATACTATATGTATTTCCATTTCAAGTAGAATATACAACTGATTGTCATGCTTGAAAATTCTGATGAATTACTTTATTATGGCTTTTAAAAAAACAAAAAAGTTAGCAGATGTTTCTGCATTTATTGAAAAATCAAATACAACATATTAAAATAACAAAAATAATATATAGTATAATTGATTTTAAACATAAATGTGACAACTGAAAAACCAACAACAACAAAATGGGCACATGACGCTGTTTTGACTTACTTCTGCTCGTGCTTCATCTTCCTTTCATCCTTCTTCCTTTCTTGAGAGGCATCTTCACGGGCCCATCTGATGATGAGAAAGAAATAATGATAGAATTACAATATTGTCGATAAAGCCCTTCTATCCGCAAAGTCGTAAATATTATCAACTAGCTCCATAATCATTGTCTTTAGCTGGGCTCCGATTGTTAAGGAGGGGAGGAGGAGGGAGGAGTGTATCGAGAGGGAGATAAAGATAGTGCTACACAGAGAAAGAGAAAGAGAGAGAGAAAGAGAAGAGAGAGAAATGGATAAAGAGTGTGTGTGTGTGTGTGTGTACATGTGAGAGAGAGAGAGGGAGAGAGAGATGCAGAGAGAGAGAGAGAGAGAGGGATATAGAGAGGAAGAGAGAGAGAAAGAGAAAGAAACAGATAGAGAAACACAAAACTAGAGGAATACTGGTAATCAGACATTATTAATGATCTTTCCAAATCTCCCACAAGCGAATTGAAAGTCTTTTAGATAATTATATAGAAACTTTGTGACATTACAGTACAGGTCCATTGGAAAGATGTAAGCAGTAACTACAGTTGTACAATGTACGATGTCCATGTTTACAAAGTTTTGACTGGTATTCTTATCTACTGGAACTTTAAGGCTTCTGAGAAAGTGGACTTACTTTGCTTTGTTTCCTGAGCCTCGACAGCAGCAGCAGTAGATCCCACAAGGCACACCGATCAGAATCAAACCAGCAATCACACTCATTGCGATGATCAAGGCCTCAAAGTTGACTGGATTAAAAAACAAGGACAGATGACACACATTAGGCCTGTCTTCACTATCTCGAGATTGCCAAATATCTAGCTATTTGAACTATCCCGATCGCAAACTATCCAGCTAATTTGCGTCTTCATCAGACCGAAGTAGCAATTAGAAGGATATTTGGTCGGGATTGTCATCCCAAGATATCTTGGGATAGTTTGCAAAATATCCCACTATTTGGCAAAATATCCAGCTATTTGTCCTGTGCATCTTCACTAGACCGAAGACTCGCACTATGCGCTAACGCTGAGCAAAATATCTTGAGCTAATTTCTTAAGGTCGAGTTTCAAGTTTCGACGTCGAATCTCAAGCTAATGAAGACGCGATTTGTAACATCGGGATTATTTCACAAATCAGAAATAGCGGGCTATTTGGCAATCTCGAGATGATGAAGACGCGCCTAATAAGAAATTATTCTAGAAAATTGTACATTCAATGATCATGACGCAATTTGTGGATTTACGTTGCAAAAAATTGATGACAGATAAAGATACTGAACTTGACGCTGGAAACCACAATACAATTCAGGAATCGTAGCTTAAAGAGTGATAGAATTAGTGGAACCTTGACAGATCGAAGATACAACTTTCAGCTAAACGTTCCTTGAGAGATCATGTCTTAATTCAAGAATAAATACAAAAAATGATTTACCAAAGGATAGATTAATAACAATAATAACTCCCAGCAATGTCTCAAACTCTCTGTTTAACGATTAAGACATGAGTTGAGAATGAAAGCCTCGAAAGTGAGAGATTCAAAGATAGTCTAGATTAATAATATAACACTCTGAGAGTCTTGTAATTACAATCATGAGGAAGGTTGAGGTTGAGGAATCAGGTCATAGATATTGAAAGGATTTAATGACAGCTCAGATTAACACTACACGTACAACATTCTTGCACTGTTTTATTATTTTTCTGTAAGATTCGGAGAAAAGTAAGGAATCGTATATCCAGGAGAGCCTTGTACATTGCAGAAATAAGATATGGCAATATCCACTGCAAATCCCTTCATCGTAACACAACCTTCATATCCCTGAATTTGATTGGTTGACTCAAGGAGCTTAGAAAACTCCTTGATTGACTGAAAACTTATTTATTTTTAGACTAATACAAAACAAACTCTTAGCATAATTTACTACTATTGAAAATGTATCCCTCCGGTCACAAAAAAAAAGGAAAATTTGAATTTACTTTCAAGTTCTTGAATGAAGATGTCACTAAATATCTCTTTTCTGACAGCCCCCCCCCCCCCCGAGGCGATCCACATGCATGGTGGGGGGGGGGGGGAGCATCTATGAAGTAATCAGGTACTACTCTCCCCAAACTGTTTTTCCCTTCTAGTACATGTACTACTCTCCCCAAACTGTTTTTCCCTTCTAGTACATGTACTGTATACTGCAGGCTATGCAAGTATTGTGCATTATACTAGAAATTATAAATTTATCGAGGCAAGGGAGCGAGGGGATTCACAAGTACTTTCTTCACTCTTGATCTTCATAAAACATTTATCTGTCACCATGTGAGAGTAGTCCCTTATCCTCTGTTGATACATTCTTGATAAAAACAAGTATTAGTCAGCTGGCATGAATCACTCATTACTGCAACGCCAGACTGATCAGAAGCTCGTCATAACAGTCCCAAATAAATACTTCAACGAGCTCTGCTTCTAGTTAGTTCCTCTTTTCTCATGCCATTACTATAATATTTGTTGTTTCATTGTATATTTTTTGTAATATACTTATTTATTGCATTATGTTTTCCATGAGAAATAAAATCATTTTTGTATTGTATTGGTTTATTGAGATAAAAATCATCGGACATGCAGCTAAAAGCTGAAATTGTTCAATTTACAGAGCAAAAAGTACATGGCATAACATTGCATTGATAACACATTAAAATATATAGAACACTTAATGAATCATTGAATCATATCACTTGGTAGAGGCAAAAAAGGAGAGGGAGAGACGGAGACAGAAGAGAGAGAGAAAGAAAAGTGGTGAGATGAAGGTAGACGTGTGACCATCTAGAGGAAGAGATTGTTAATTTCATAGTTAGTGAGTAAAGTGATTAACTAAATATAATCATGTGTTATGTCATTTGTTATTAATACATCCTAAATCACAGAATAGCGGAAGAAAGTTAGAGAGAGAGAGAGGGGAAAGAGAGAGAGGGGGAAAGAGAGAGAGAGAGAGGGGGAAAGAGAGAGAGAGAGGGAGGGGGGGGGGGGGAGGAAAGAGAGAGAGAGAGAGGGGGGGGGGGGGGGAGAGAAAGAGAGAGAGAGAGAGTAAGGAGAAAGGAGTACGAATATATGAGGATATGAGATATCAATACACTGTGATACCAAGAACTTATTTCCTTATTAGTCCTAATGCTACCTGTAAGAATAGCGGAAGAAATTTAAAAAGAGAGATATAAAGAGAGAGAGAGAGAGAGGGAGAGGGAAAGAGAGAGGGGAAAGAGCGAGGGAGAGGGGGCAAAGAGAGAGGGAGAGGGGGGGAAAGAGAGAGAGGGAGAGAGAGGAGAGAGAGAGAGAGAGAAAGAGGAGAGAGAGAGAGAGAGAGAAAGAGGAGAGAGAGAGAGAGAGAGAAAGAGGAGAGAGAGAGAGAGAGAGAAAGAGGAGAGGAGAGGAGAGGAGAGAGAGAGAGAGAGAGAGAAAGAAGAAAGGAGAAAGGAGAAAAGAGTAAGAATATATGAGGATATGAGATATCAATACACTGTGATACCAAGAACTTATTTCCTTATTAGTCCTAATGCTACCTGCAAGGGAAAGGGGGTGGGTGGGGGGGGGGGGGGGGAGGTGTCGCATACTCACTCAAACAGGTGCCCCATCTTGCCTGGCTCAAAGCACACTCTTTGTTTGGTAGGATGGCTGAGGCTGGGTAGAGACGACATTCCTTTGTTGCCAGACAGTAATAACACTGTAATGTAAAAAAGCACAACAATTATTAAAAGTACTATGTTGTATAAGATTTAATAATTAGTTCTTTCTCGACAACAATTGGCCATTTTCATAATGTATTCAAAATTCAAAATCGATACTTACATGTACATGTATATGCCTCGATATAAATTATTTAATTCACTGCAATGACTTCAACAGAGGGTTTGAAGTTGTAATTTAGTTTATTTATTTCTGTGAAAACATCAAAATGTAATGGAAACCACTGCTTTCATTTATAAATGTATTATTGACCATGAAGGAAAGAGCGAAGCTACTGTTATGTAAATTATAATCACTCTTTCCCCTTTTCTCATAACTAGCACTATTTAGTTCTGTCATACATATTATGATGTTCATGACAGTGCTTGTGCTGGTTTGTAGACTGGTGCCAGTTAAAAATATAATACCGGTACACACAGCTGCAATGTCATAATGAAGATAAAAATAGCTATGATAAATTAGACAAATGTTAAGTATCTATTAAAGGCTTGCCATGTTTTTTAAAACTTAAACATTTGCAGAGCTGCCAACCTTTGGAAGTACAAATTAGTACTCAGCACCTCCAAAATTAGTATTTTACCATCAAAATTAGTATTTTTCAACCGGCCTTCTTTTCACCTATTAAAAACCTATTGATGTCGTAACTAACGCAGCGCAAATGCATACCGTAAAGACCATATTTTACTGATACACACCAAATAACACAACAAAAATTAACCCTGAAGAAAGAAAGAGGATAAATACTGTTGCAAACTGTGGAAAAAATCAGACATACCAACACCAGAGATGCCAACTTTTGGAAATCAGAAATAGGGAGGATTTGAAAACGACACCAAATAATGTGCGCGCAGCGCACATCTCGAGCGCGGAGCGCCCGACTATGTGGCCGGGGTCCAGGGCCCGCCTTAGGGCCCTGGAAGCTCTGGGTTCTAGATGCTCTCAGGTGCAATATGAGCCTTATTTTGGAGCATTTTACATGTGTATTTAGTTAAATAATTCCCATTAAAAAAATTAATAACATAGATCTAGTACAAAATGCATAGATCTAGGTCTATGCATGATGAATACCTCTTTCAGACTTCAAAAAAATAGATCTACAGCAGGTCTACTGGATACTGTATTCGGTCTTATAGTACTTCTGAGACCATTTCTTGGTCTTCTTTTGCTGATTTCGCTATTCCGTGTCAATATCCACGCATTGTTTGAAACTTAGAATCGTCCTTCGATGTTCCACCTCGCGACTCGACTATCTTCAACTCCAGCGTCCGCTCACACATCGCGCGGCCGGGACCGGCGGCCTAGTCTGCAGTGAAATCCCAGTAGGCATATCGCATGCAGCTGCAAAATGCAAGATGAATTTCTCTTTCAGACTTCCGAATACACAGGTACTGGATACTGGATTCGGTCTTATAGTACTTCTGTAAACATTTCTTGGTCTTCTTTTGCTGATTTCCCGCCATTCTGTGTCAATATCCACGCATTGGTTACGCCGAAATGGTCGTTCGATGTTCCACTGCGCGACTCGACTATCTTCAACTCCGGCGGCCGCTCACACATAGCGGCGCCGGGACCGCCGGGCTGGTCCGCAGTGAAGTCCCGTTAGTCATATCGCATGCAGCTGCAAGGTATGCGCACTGCTGAGCCAATCTTTCGCTGCTCCTTATTTTGTTTGCTTTTACGTAGCATTCGGTAGCAGCGAACATAGTTGAATTACTACATGCTAAAGTTAGCAGACGATATTTCTCATGAATTCGGACTTTTGGAAGGCATTTTCGTATTTTCGTATTCCCTTCGGATTTTCGTAACAAATACGAATTTTTCGTAACGGTTGGCAGCTCTGCATTTGAAGGAATATTCTTTACAGAACATACCTTTTTGAACATTCAACTAAGAAAGTGTACACTAAAAAGTTCATTGGAAATGTACAATAAAACAACAAACAATTACTGGTAACCAAAAAAACTTAGGCTATGAAGAATGACAGACATCAAAGCTCCAAAACAAAATAGATTGACAAGCTTGTTTGGTGCTATAAATGCTTGTAATAATTTTGTTTAAAAGCATCGATTTTGTTGACTTTTTCAATAAAAAACATTTGGCAAAAAGATTGCTTTTAAAGAAGAAGACTTACTTTTGCTTTAGGGGCTTTCACACACTCCTCACATGTTGCATTTAGGCTTTGACATTCTGCAAAAGAAAATAAATATTGATGAGATCAAGCATTACATTTTCAGATGTTTCAGATGACAGCAAAACATACAACAAACTTGTTACTAGTTACATGAAGGCAAGAAAAGGAATTTGGTAATGCCTCTCCTCCCTCCCCCCCCCCCTTCTCGAAAAGGGCTGGAAACAATAACAAAATGTTTCATCATACATGTACCTACTGAACATGGGCAAGTACCTACTGTACATGGGCAAGTGTATGTCTTTGATATTATTATTTTTTTTTTTATAGATAGCATGATGCTAATACATTTTTAGTCTGTGCAAATCATTGACATGGGCCTATTAAAAGGGGCATTTGAAGTTTAGATCCTGCTTGTAGTTTAAACTTCATTTATTTTTCTTGGCAACGTGGATTACAAATACATGTATACGGCAAGTGTTTGAAAGGAGACTAATTTGTTTCCTTGAACCTTGCCAAGAGTTTGCTTGGCTTTCAAAACATGATTGTTTCAATATCAATTTAAAGAGTACTTGTAATTTTCTTGACATTTGACACAAAATACAATCTTGTAATATACATCTGTACAATGTACTATACATTGAAAATATATAGATTTTGCAAGGAAGAGATGATGTGAAGGGCAGATGTTTTTCAAACAGTCTTTCTGATAGTCTGATTGCCACCAAACATTAAAACTGTTAATTGCTAATATATTTTTGTACACACTGTACCAGGCGCGTAGCCAGGGGGGGGGCGGTGGGGGCGGTCGCCCCCCCCAAAACGCCGACCCCCCCCCAAAAAAAGAGAGAAAAAAAGAAGAAAGGAAGAGGACGTACGTAGGAAGAAAAAGGATTAAGAGTTGAGAGCGGTGCAACGAATCATCTTCTTTTTCTAACAATTTAATGAAACGTCTAAGTTTCCGCGCTTCGCGCGGGAGGGGAGGGGGAACTGAATTCAGATAAGGATTAAGAGTCGAAAACGGTACAACAAATCGTCTTCTTTCTCTAATAATTTTTGAAACGTCAAAGCTTCCGCGGGAGGGGAGGGGGGGGGGGGATCGAATTCAGACAAGGATTAAGAGTCGATCGAGATTGGTGCAACGAATCGTCTTCTTTCTCTCACAATTTAATGAAACGTCTAAGCTTCGGCGCTTCGCGCGGGAGGGGAGGGGAACTGAATTCAGATAAGGATTAAGAGTCGAGAACGGTACAACAAATCGTCTTCTTTCTCTAATAATTTATGAAACGTCAAAGCTTCCGCGGGAGGGGAGGGGGGGGGGCCGAATTCAGACAAGGATTAAGAGTCGATCGAGATTGGTACAACGAATCTTCTTCTTTCTTTAGTAATCTAATAAAACTTCAGAGCTTCCGCGCTACAGCTTCCGCGGAGGAAGGGGAACTTGATACAAAAAAAGGATAAAGAGTCGAGGACGGTACAACGAATCGTCTTCTTTCTCTAATGAAACGTCAAAAGAAACTGAATTTAGATAAGGATTAAGAGTCGAGAACGGTCCAACGAATCGTCTTCTTTCTCTTATAATTTGATGAAACCTCAAAGCTTTCGCGCTTCGCGAGGGAGGGGGGAAATTCCCCCCTCCCTGCACCCTCCCCCCTAGGGAGCGCGCTACGCGCGCTCTGTAAGTGATTCGCACGCTGAGCACGCTTCGCGTGCTCACTGACTACCGCCCCCCCCTAAAATGAAATCCTGGCTACGCGCTTGCACTGTACATGTTAATGCATGGCTCTATTACATTGGGCATGTACAGTACATGCATTTAGAATATCACAAAATGTTGATTACAAGATTGGCATGTGCCATGTACATGTACAATGTACATGTACATGTACAGTAAGGCCATTTTGTATTTTTGCAATTCCTTTTTAGAACTTGAAAAGTTATACAAATTACATTGTTCTTTTTTTTGGCAACCAATGTAATAATAGTCAATGTACATTGTTGGCCTAGGATCATTAGTACAAGGTTCACATACTTCCTGCTTACATGTACAGTACATGTTAAGTTGTAAACCAATGTACCTACTAACAATTCTAAACAACACCCCCTAACTGTCGAGAAACAGCAATAAACAGCCCAAAGTGCGCTTTAAATTATTCACAAGGGAAGTTTGAGCTCAATGGCCCCGAAAATTAGGGCTTGAATATACATTGTTAACAGAAAATCAATGAGTACATGTACTACAGTGTAGATGTGCATTGTTCTCATTGTGTTCGAAATACTGTTTACTGTTTACTGTTTATATCATGTCCTTGTCAACTCTATTTTGTAAGATACAGCCTGTAGTCTCTAGCAAGGCTTTAGACATTATTTCAAAAGAAACCCAACAGTAAAATTGGAACAACACCAATGTTGTAGCCTACACAATAGGCCCTAAAGATGCAACATGTAAATAGGATTGCATGCTGCTATTGACTAGATTAGTCACTCACTAATTCAATGGGAAAATCATATCCATGGAAAAAAAGGAACAAGTATGCGATTAATGAATAACTGAGCATGAAATGAAGGCTAAGTTGATTTATGTAGGGCAAACTGCTCCCTTTGAGGATGAGAGAACAAAAGGATTGGGGGGGGGGGGGGGGGGGCTAATACGTGTAAGTGTACTGATCCACATTGGAATATGAGTCATCAAGAGCTTACTGGTACAGGTCTGTACACCACATAACCTGAGCAAAATCGAGACATTTCTCATAGAAATGTTTTTTGTTTTTGAGGTAGAAAATAGGAAATTTGCAGCAATACAGACAATATTACATTCACACAGTGCTCTTGTAATGCGCATGTATAAATGTACACATTTTGAAAATACCTCTTCTTTTCACTTTCAACTCCTTTTGAGTTTTACTGCTGTAGACTACCGTACTTCTTTGTTATGTCTGAAGCAACTAATCATTTTTGTAGCAGTTTTGTCTTAAATTGCCAACTGGAGACTAGCGAATGGGGGGGTGGGGGGGGGGGGGGGGGGGGGGGGGGGGGGGGGGGGGGGTAGAGGAGGGAGGAGGAGTATTACAAGCACACTGTACATTAAAGCTAAAGACCAGTTATGGTCATGAGATTGCATTGTGAAAGAAACGTTGTGAAATTGATCAGAAAAGGATGATCATCTACTGTAGCATAGATGTATACTGCAAGGTTCTGGAATCATCAAATGATAAGAAATTTGGCCAAGTCTTCATAAAGTTAGAAGCACTGTACACAGAAAGATGTATATGGCACTACACACACCACGTGCACGACACGTGCATTTGTATCTCTCAACAGGCAAGAGATACACTAATTTACCAAATATATCAATAAGTAGGGGGTGCGGTTTCCCCGTCAACAGTTTTATCATCATGTAATATTCAAAACATATTCTTTCACATGATTGGTAATAAGAGCTTCCATTTCATTTTTTTGAAATTGGGGGCGTTTCCAAAACTGGTCTTTACCTTTAAGTAATAATTGTTTGTTTGCTTTATATTACCTATCATTTCTATTTTAAAATTACTTCCTTTCAATGTTTTCTGTGTGGTTTCTCTTGTTTGCACACTCAAATGTTATTAACCTTCATCAGAATATTCAACACACTATGTATGCAGACGACACCCCAGATTTATGTAGCTCTTCACCCAAACAGCAGGACAGTAGCCGCGAACAAACTCACCAGTTGCCTCAATGAAATCAAAAAACCTGGTCTTTTCAAAACTGTCTCTGCCTTAATGATTCAAAATCTGAAATGATTCATATTACTTCTAAATTTCGGAACTCAGACCCCTTTCCTGATCTTGTTATGAGTGATGGCTCTCTCACAGCGTGTCCACACACAAAAACAATTTATCCCGAAACTCTATAACGATACGTCGTATAAAGAATCATCGTATAAATTCCAGGATGTCCACACACAAGAAACGTCGTCACTAAAGAATCATCGTATAAAATGCCCCCCCTGTCCCACACACAACATTTTCCCGTGATTCTTTATAGAGTTTCGCAATAGTGATAAGAGGTCTGGTCTCATTTCGCTCGAGGTCACGTTAAGCCCCCGCCCAGTTAGTTACACTAGTTACACTCCCCCCTGTCCACACACACAAAATTTACGTGATTAGGCGTGATTCTTTATCGAGTTTCAGTTCGAAACGATGCCCAAACCTGCGTTTCGTTAGACTAGTTTCGTTATACGACGTATCGTTAGTGAGCGTCCACACCTACAATTTTGGTCGTAAAACTATCGCGAAACGGTATCACTATCGCAAAAACGGTATAGCTAATCATGATTAGTCACGGAAAATGTTGTGTGTGGACAGGGGGTCAGTTGTTGTGCTTCTGTGCGTGACCTTGGTTTAAATATTGACAGCAATCTTACTTTCAAACAACACATTAGTAATATTTGTAAGTCTGCTTCCTTTGGTATATATAAGATCAGTAGAATCAGGAGGCTACTTGACCGACCCACAACTTCAAAATTAGTCCATGCTTTTGTCTCGACCCATATCGATTACTGTAATTCTTCTCTTTCTGGCCTCCCTCAGTCACATCTAGTCCCACTTCAAAGGGTACAGAATAGCGCTGCTCGGCTTGTGACTCTCTCGCGTAAATCAGAGCACATAACTCCAATATTGAACTCACTACATTGGCTTAAAATTCACCCACCCCGCATATCCTTCAAAATTCTTCTCCTGTGCTACAAAGCTATCAATGGCTTAGCCCCCTCTTACCTTTCCGATCTCATATCCTTACGTTCCCGTACGTCGTCACGAACACTTCGTTCATCTTCCCACATTACTGTTAACACCTGGACCCCGCACTAACACCCCGGTATGGTGACCGCGCCTTTTCAGTTATTGCCCCCGCTCTCTGGAACAAACTGCCCGCCTTTATTCACTGCGCCCCCTCTGTATCTCAATTCAAATCTCTACTCAAAACCTATCTTTTCAAATTGTAAATTGCAGTTGTGCGTCGGTCAATGGAGGTGCGCACCGTATTTGTCTTTATTTAGTTGATTGCCACTGTTTTTCTTACCTTATCTATGTTACTTTTGTATTTTTTGCTTTTTCTTCTAATTTAATTCTACAGGTTATAGTCTTCTCTTAATCAGAACACTGTGCGCTTAGAAACATCAGTATTAAGCGCCTAATAAATGTTATGTATTATTATTATTATTATTATTAATTTTGCATGCATACTTGGGCACGATTCCAATACACATTCCTTTTTGATGATTTCATGTGATTTCTTGTGTTTATGCTGTATTTTTGTTCAAAATGTCATCATTCCCTTTTGATGGTTTTCATGTATCAATAATTGGTTTTGTCCTGGGCCTGTATTCAATCCAATACTTAAGTACAAAATTTAAAGCTTATCTGCCATAGTTTACAGGAGGGATTAGACTGCCCTACTAGGTCACAGGACAGGTGGTTATCTCATCAACTCAGCTCTCAGTTAACATAAGAAAAAGAGGATCATGGGGGACCAATGGTCACCGATTAGGCATTGTTTGTTATATAGAGGGCGCAAGTAGCTACAAGTAGTGCAGTGCCCCCTTTAAGCTTTTTACTTAGTATTTGGTTTAGATAAAATACTTAGCCAATTTTGGTATTCAATTCAAACTTTTGGCTAAGTATTTTACCCTAAATTTAAGACAGCTCCCTACCAGACTTAAGTCAATTATTTGGCGGCCTTGATTGGCAGGCATACTGTACATGTATGGTTTTCTTACGCAGTACTATAACCTGCGCACAATTATAACAGCGCGCATTTATTGCGCATTACTTTTGATTGACCGTGTGATGTCACAATGCTTATCAGTTAGTATTTTACTTAGATTTTGTCTTACGTAAGTATAAGTCTAAAATGCGATTTGAATACGAGATAACTAAATTATTTACATGTAGCTTAGCCATTTACTTTCTTATTTATGCCAAGTACCATATTGAATTGAATACCGGTCCTGGGCTATTACATGTACACACATCATGTCTCCTTTGTTGTGCAAGTTTGATCAATAAAGTGATGTTTAAAAAAAAAAAAAAAAATTTATTTGGCTAATTAATGATTTCTGAGTCCATGCAGGTATCCATTTCAACGAAAAGAATTTCAAAGAACGAAGAGGCTAACGAAAAGAAATGGAACATCCTTTTCACATTGGGATTCAAAATACATGTAGTGTACATGTAATAGTTACATGTACATGATACATGTTTAGTACAATCTTTAATTTCAGAATAATTGCAGGTTCAATCATTCACATTCTGTAACCCTGATTTTTATATCGTACATTATGTGCCTTGAACAATATACATCATAACATGTACATTGTACATGTACATTGTATATCCAGACATTGTGTGTCCGGTCAGGTTGTGTATACAGAGTTTGAACAGTTGATTTAAAGCAGCAACTTGAAGAAGTTTACAAGCAATATTTCCTAAAAACTTCTAAGAATTTAGGTAGGGCAATATCATTAACAGACAAATATTCCTGACGGTTAGTGCTATTTGATGAATATTTTCTGTTAAATCTGAAGGCAAAAGAGAAGTCTTTATGTGTGTAGTG
>JAVYIG010014718.1:0-32500 GCA_035222895.1 Strongylocentrotus droebachiensis | reverse complement strand
GAAAAGGAAAAAACAAACACAAGAAGAATATTATCTCAAAGTTTGCCCTTTTTTCCACTGTGTCAGACTTTATTTTGATCTCAAAGATCACATAAATAGACAGACAAAGATTTTAAAAAAGCATCGTTGTTTAAAGATTAGATTATATAGGAAAAGTCTATGAAGATTCAGGATTAATTCTCCACTAAAGTGAGAAATAATATATTCATAACGGTAACAATAACTTCATTTAAAAAAGAAAATGGCATATTCATAAATCACATGAAATTCCTAAAGACATTGAAAATGTGCAAAAGAGATGGTATATATATTTATTATAAAAATAGATCAGCCTCCGTGATTTACGTTTGCTGTTCTGCGTCATAATATTTGTCATCAAAAGAGAGAATATAGAGAAGGGCCTTAATTAGCAATAATAGTTACCACAAATCAAGCTTTCTGGCGCTTGCACTTCATCAGCATCATTAGAATAATATAATTACTATTATTCTAGTGATCCAGATGCTAATAAAGGGCAAGCGGCAGAAAAGGTGATTTGTATACTATAATACTAATAATGCCCTTTACCGCCAAAACAGCCCTTAGAAATGAACTGAGTTTAGCGGTTTCATCGGGAGTATCTCGTCAAAACCAAAACTAGCGCCCTCCTCGCCCCCATTCCAATACCATAAAAGGTCATTGGCGTCACCTACGAGCTAGCATCCCTAATTATGGGAGAGAAAAAGGCACATTATGCTTCTTATTTTGCAGAGTTTTTGTACAGATATCGACATCACAAAGGAGACATATTCCATCAATTCATTGAAGATATTGCGAAGATTTACAATCCTGATCGTGATTAACTGGGATACTGTGATTACTCAACATAAAGCATCTATGATCTTATACAGACAAATCACTTCTTTTGAAATTCATGTAATTGTTAATTGCCAAGTTATACAGTTAAAAATGTATCCCTTGTGTTTTGAACGGTTCTGACAATAACCTGCTATTATAACGTTCAGCTTATGTGCCCGACTCAATACTTGGATAGCACCGTTTCATGTACTTGTTCCGATTGCTTCATTTGGATTGTTATTGGACACAGTCAAATATTGACCGATTGAATATTTGTGATTGACTGTCAACACTTGCTTTGGACTGAAAAGTTTAACGGCAAATACTCTATATTCCTATTTCCATCCTTATTAACACGGTTTACATTGTCTAAAACGTTACCAAAGTTCTGGCTTCGAGATTCAGCGATAAACATTTGCTTTGGAATTCTTCATAATCATTGTCTACAGGATACATTATTCCGTCGAAAAGGATCTCAAAAGCACGTTGACTTCAGGGATCTACAGAGGAAATCGATGCTCGCTTTGTGTTGTTCATACTTGTCTATATACATGATACATTATTTCAAGTGAACGATTTTTAAGAAACACGTTGACTTCAAGAATTTACGCTGCACATCAACGCTTGCTTTGTCTTGCTTAAAAATGTCTATATGATACATCCTTTCAACTGAAGGATTTTAGAAGCACGTTGACTCCAAAACTTTACGGAGCAAATGTAATGCTTTGTATGTTAGAGAAAAACATAACAATGATTGGAGATCACCAAGAATAACTACGTTTCCCATGCATGCATGATGATGATACAATTTCTACATATTAGTTTCAGAATTGTTGTTATAATTATATTGAAAAAATATTTACATCTTTTGTAAATAGTAACAATTTTGGTGTGTTTAAGTTTTGCGTTTGTTATGGTTGTGTTCTGTTTTGGAGATGGCTGGTATTATCGTGACAGCAATATTATTAGATGACATATCACATTTAGTAGATGTAGCTAAACAACGGTCAAGAACAGACAACACTCAATTTAAAAAAAGACTTCTTCACTCAATCAATGGAGATATTTTTTACCCGTTAAGTTTGTGGCCATTTCAATATCAATCAATGTTTTGGCAAAAGCCATTGTCAGATAGATCTACTTTTCAACTCATGCTGTTCCTCATCGGAAATGGATGTTCTATTCACGTGGCCTCTTCCTGGAGTTTTTCTTCCCTAACTTATTCAACATGATATTGCAGTTTATGATGAACGACGTACGCAATTGATAACAATTTTACGATCTATCCACAGTAGACAAAATGATTGCTTTTATTATGATCTCTTTCATCGTCATTTGGTTTTTTTCAACGGGAATTATAAAGTTTAATTTCCTGAAGTAATATCTCCTTAATGTAATACACACAATGTATAAATGATAGCCATCTGAAAGTGTTATAATCCCAATATCAAAGAACTTTTTGTGTCGCACATTATACACCATCTGCATGTATGCAGTTCGGATTCTGTCTTTTAAAATACTAATATTATTATCAGGTAAATGATATAATTTGTATTGAGGCACTTCACAAAGACTTATGCATTAAGTTTGGTTACATTACGAACTAGATGGAATTCGACTGCGCGCAGTCGAAAATGATGCCTCCGTCATAGAGCAATTTTACCAACCAAAACAGAAGAAATTTTTCAAATTCAAGTTCATTTGTAATCCATTAACAGGTTCTCAAAATATCGTGATTACAAGCTATTTTTGCATACATAATGAGCCATGACCTTTGACCTCATGACCCAAGAATCTACTCAGTTCATTGGCTCTGCAAGATACATACATGATCTAAGTTTGGCAGGAATCCATCAATCTGTTCTAATGATAATGCGATCACAAGCCATTTTTGCATACATAATGAGCCGCGTGACCTTTGACCTCATGACCCCAAAATCTAATCAGTTCATCGGCTCTGCAAGTAACATACATGACCAAAGTTTGGCAGGAATCCATCAATCTGTTCTTGAGATAACGTGATCACGAGCTGTTTTTGCATATATAATGAGCCCTGTGACCTTTGACCTTGTGACCCCAAACTCTAATCAGTTCATTGGCTCTGCAAGATAAATACATGACCAAAGTTTGGCAGGAATCCATCAATCTGTTCTTCAGATAACGCGATCACGAGCTGTTTTTGCATACATAATGAGCCCTGTGACCTTTGACCTTTGACCTCGTGACCCCAAAATCTAATCAGTTCATCGGCTCTGCAAGATACATACATGACCAAAGTTTGGCAGGAATCCATCAATCGGTTCTTCAGATAACGCGATCACGAGAACGGGACGTACGTACGGACGGACGGACGGACAACCCGAAAACATAATGCCTCCGGCTACTTCGTAACGGAGGCATAAAAATAGCCTTTGCCGGGAGATAAGAGTGAGTCATTGGTAATAGCAGTTTAGAGGTACATTGAAGCCATTAAATTGACACTTGGCACTGTACGTGGCCATTCCTGCCATCAATTTGACACTTGTCGAGTAGTGGGTAAGTGAGCACTTTTTTTTGCTCCCGAAAATTTGAAAATCGCGCCGGCCGAAAATTCGCTCGGGGGGGGGGGGGGGGGGGGGGGAGGGGTAGTGAGAAATTTTTTATTTGTTTGGTCCTCGAAAATTTAAAAATTTGCACCCCCCCCCCAAAAAAAAGGTAAAAATCACGTGTTTTTACATGATTTTTTTTCTTCTCAAGGGGGGGGGGGGGGGGGGTGGGAGCGTGCCCCCTGGCCCCCACCCCCCCCCCCTGGATCCCCTACTAAAAAAGAGTCATTGGTAATTGCAAAGTACAGGGCGATTGCTGCCATAAAGTTGACACTTGCTGATAGATAGGATAGGAGTGGCAGCCACTGGTATATACCACGGGGCAGGCGCGGATCCAGGATTTCTTAGGGGAGGGGGCCCAACTTTTTTTTTTTTTTCTCCCGAAAATTTGAATATCGCGCCGGCCAAAAAGTCGCTTGGATCCGCCAATGCCACGGGGCAGTGTCCTCTCAAATCAATTTTGCAAAATACAAATGAAAGTGAGAAATAGATATTGACAACTAACAGTGTTTTCAAATTATCTATAAGCTGTGAGCTAATTTTGTTAACGATGCGTTTCTATTTTTTTGGAGATATTTTTGTTTTCGTTTATGATTTCATGAACTGTTCAAAAAATGTAAAATATCATTTAGATGCACACTTACAACTGATTGTGGAAAGATCGTTGGTCTGGTAATGATCGACCTTAAAAAGTCATTCGATACTGTGGATCATTGTATCCTAATACAAAAAATATGGAAGTGCATGGTTTTGTCAACCCACACTGAAATAGTCTCAAAGTTACTTTGATGAAAGGAAACAGTTCACTTCTGTAAATCGTAATACATGTACATCTGATTGAAAACAGATAACATGTGGAGTCCCCAGAGCACTTATACTAGGTCCCTTATTATTCTCTGTTTGTAAATAACATGCCAAGCATTGTAACAAGTGAATTATCATTATATGCTGACATGTGTCTATTTACCTCATCAAAACATCCAAGGGAAATCGTAAAAAGAGTAAATGAAGACTTAACAATTCTGTCAAGCTGGTTAAAAGACACTAAATTTATGGTAAACTTACAGAAATGTAAATTAAACGTTAATTGATACACAACAATGTTTGAAAAGAGTGCATAGCATAATGGATGAGTGCGATATTTTCATTGACGGTGAGGAAATAAAATAAAAAAGTTAAGTATGTTGAGTACCTAGGTTTCGTTATTGACCAAAATCTGTCTTGGAATGTTTACAGTACCGGGAAGTAAAAACAAATCATAAAATGTGTACTCCAATGCCATGATTTCTCTTTGGTCTTTATCAGAGTATTACAGACATAACAACCTTCATTGTCACTTCCATCCAGATACTTCAATATTAAAGCTGATATCTCTTGGATCTTTATCAGAGTATTACAGACATAACAACCTTCATTGTCACTTCCATCCAGATACTTCAATATTAAAGCTGATATCTCTTGGATCTTTATCAGAGTATTACAGACATAGTAACCTTCATTTTCATCTCCATCTAGATACTTCAATGCCATGGATCTTTATCATAGTATTACAGACATAACAAACTTCATTTTCATCTCTATCAAGATACTTCAATATGCTGATATCTCTTGGATCTTTATCAGAGTATTACAGACATAACAACCTTCATTGTCACTTCCATCCAGATACTTCAATATTAAAGCTGATATCTCTTGGATCTTTTTCAGAGTATTTCAGACATAGCAACCTTCATTTTCATGTCCATCTAGATACTTCAATAAGCCGATATCTTTTTGGTCTTTATCAAGTATTACAGACACAACAACCTTTTTTTTCATCTCTATCTAGATACTTCAATGCCATGATATCTCTTAGATCTTTATCTTAGTATTACAGACATAACAAACTTCATTTGTATCACTATCTGCATAAGATACTTCAATAAGCCCATATCTCTTGGATCTTTATCTTAGTATTACAGACATTTCATCTCTGTCTGCGTAAGATACTTCAATGCCATGATATCTTTTTGGTCTTTATCTTAGTTTTACAGACATAACAACCTTCATTTTGCATCTCTGTCTAGCTACTCCAATACGCTGATATCTCCTGGGTCTTTATCAGAGTTTATCAGACATAAGTCGCTTCATCTTCATCACTATCTGCATCACTAGCTGTGTGTGTCTCTTCTTCTCTTGAGGTATTTAGCTTTGGACTTGAACTTAACTCTATATTTCCAGAGAGCACCTGATCATGAATCCATAGGTATTCCACCAGTGTATTCATCACTGGGGCAACGTCATCAATCTCAGCACAAGAGTCACCAGCTAAGAGAGCATTAGTTTCTGTGGGTTTCAATACATTCTTCAGCTTAAGAATTGGTACCTGCCACTGCTTTTGGAAATCAAGTAGCTCCCTTGATGTAATTTCACTGCGATTGTACTGATCATACTTAGTACCAATGACAACTAGAAGAGGTGTATCTTCATTGGACAATGACTTGGAAAACTGGGTCCTCAAATCCTCAAAGCTAGAACGGTCAATGAAGGAAAAGAAGTAAAGCACTGCTTGGGCCTTCTCGCGGCAAGCCTACATTGTAATGAAGATACAAAAATAAATTGTAAATAAGTTTGATTGGATTCAATGGTAGTAAAACACAGAAAATGAAAAAGGATGGATGCAATATATTGAAAAAGATAAGACAAAAATAATAACAAAAGACTGATCAAAAGACTGATTTTGGTGAAATTACTACTTTGGAGTTAGTGAAGTGAGAAAGATTTTAATTATCTGGAGAGCATTTCCTTTCCTACCACATCCCAGCTATAACAAACACAAGGGATTTTGGGTGATATTACTACTTTGGAGTTAGTGAAATGAAAGATTTTAAAGGTCCAAATCTTGGTTAAAGATGAAGTTGAGTTCTGGTCATGCGATTGCATTGTGAAAGAAACGGTGTGGAACCGACCAGAAAAGGTTGATCATCTAGCATATAAGAATGTGTGTGTATTGCAAGGTTCTGGAATCATCAAAATGATAAGAAATTTGGCCAAGTCTTGGTAAAGTTACAAACACTTGCACAGAAAGATGTATATGGGACTACACAAACACGTGGCGTAAAAAGCCGCCCCCCCCCCCCCCCCGATTTTTACGATGTTACATGCATATTTAGAATATGAAGGCATTTGAAGAGCCATGCTTTTCAGGGAACATGTCTTAACTGATGTTCTTCCACACTTGCATAATAAGAATGAGTAATGCTCACAAAATATTTTTCAGCTCTTCCCAGAACTCAACCTTCTCTTTAAGGGGGTAATTTTTCATTTGGAGTAAACAAGAAATAGAAATAAGAACTTTATTGTCCTTAAATTCTCATTATAATGTCTTTTTGTCAATTTCCATTTCTTCATGTTCTGAAATTAGTCAAATCTAATTATAAAATTATTAAAAGGACATCATGAAAATCATCAAATGCAGCGAACAGTAGTTGATACTAAAAGAAGACAAATGAGACTGCATTTCCAATATGCCTCCATATAAATTCAGTTTAGATCATATTCTTGAAATATCCTGAAGAGAACATAAAGGTCATATTGACATGTCGATTGATATGTAGACCTTCCAATAACAGAATCTAATCACTTGCCTCCCTATGGTGATGCATACTAGTATTAAATAGGTTTTAAGTTCCAGGCTAAAATAGCTAAAATTTGTTCTTTATATGGTGGCCATGATAACAGGGTTAAAAGCCTTAAATTTTTCTTGTATATTGACTAGCTGACCTTTGACCTTCTTAACCCACAATTGACTCAGTTTCTCTCACTATGGTGATGCATACTAAGAACAAGTTTAAAGTTCATGGCTCAAATCATTCTTGACCTTTGAACCACTTACCCCAAAATCTAATCACATTGACTTCCTATGGCGATAAATAGTTCATACTTTAAGTGGTTCTTGAGATATATCGCAATGACAAGAAAGCGGGACGGAGGGATGGTCAACCCGAAAACATAATGCCTCTGTCACCATCTTTGGTGAGGTACACCATCTTTGGTGAGGTACATGTATATATCATCTTTACCAAAAGAACAAATATAATTTATTTTTGGAAGTTACATGTATGGTGTTAAATTAACCATGCTTCTAGAAGCATTCTATTACTAAAACAGCATTTTATATTAGTCAAAAATGTCACCAGCTCAATACATAATATAATTTAGTTTACATATTTCAGGTGGACTATATTTTGGTCCAAAATTGTATTTTTACAGAGTTAAGTATTCATGTTGCCATTACATCTCTTATAACGGAGAACCCTAACCCATTGATAGTTTACAAACAAAATACTGATCGTGATGATCCATAGAAAAGTGCTATCTCCTAATTCAAAAAGGACTTACCGGATGAATGTGATCAAACTTTCTCTGTACAGCATGGCCAGCATCCCAAAACTGAAGACGGAACATGACATGTTTCCCAGAATGCTTCAGCTTAGCAGGCCAATATGTGACAGATGTAATGATACCTACAAAACAAATGAAAAACAATATCTGTCATAGTTATTCAGTTTGAAAAGGAAAACATTGGTCTCTTTTAAGAGAGACCACAAGACACAAGGCCTTCATTCTCATTAAAGGAAACCAAAACCTTCATACTAAGTTACTTTTATTGCAAAGTTTAAAAGATTTGAATAAAATCAGTGAAAATTTGGACAAAATCGGGCAAGGAATAAGAAAGTTAGAGCCTTTTGAAATGACTAGTCACTAGAGGGCGGTATTCAATTTGATGACATCATCTGTGAACAACTCTCCATGCCTTTTGTACAAAACATTTCACAATTTTTTTGTTTTCTTCGTATTTATTTGTGTTCTTGATCCGACTTCATAACATGTGAAGTAGAATATCATTTTGCATTCTATATATTGCTTTCAGGGGAGTACATTATCTCAATCACAAGAAAGAAGGAAAAACATGAAATTTGATGTACAAAAGGCATGGAGAGTTGTTCACAGATGATGTCATCAAATTGAATACCGCCCTCTAGTGACTAGTCATTTCAAAAAGCTCTTACTTCCTTATTCCTTGCCCGATTTTGTTCAAATTTTCACTGATATTTTTCAAATATCTTAAACTTTATAATAAAAGTAACTTAGTATGAAGGTTTTGGTTTCCTTTAACTCTTTGTGTGCTGGTGTCACAAATATGTGACAAATGTTCCTTGAAGGGACTGCCGGCATGGTCATCTGGGCATTAAAAACAATAATAATTAAAAAAATGATAAACAACAAATATTACACTATTAACTAGAAATATCGCAATCTGTATTGCCACGCAATGCGATGTATCCCCCTGCAGTGGCAGCAATTTTTGTGTCATTCTTACGTTCGAATGAGGGACAAAGATCCCCTCTCCCCTCCCTGAAACAAAAGGATGACATAGAGATCGCCACTAGTGGCTCAGACTATTGTCAAGACAAGGAGCAGCATAACCAAAGCAATATGTGTGTAGATTAGAATATAATGAATCTCTGTAGAAAATTTGAAAGAAATCTATCAAGAAATGTGGCAATTAGAGCGCACAAAAGACAGCCACCAAAATATGACCTTTGACCCTATAACAGACGGAACACAGGTGGAAGCATCACCAAACACCAAAGATATGTAGATTTTACTACGACACACTTCCAGACAACATTTGAAAGAAATGTGTCAAGAAATGTGGCAATTAGAGAGCATAAAAGACGGAACAATGAGGGCAGCATCGCCCAAAAGTGTAGATGTGTAGATTGTACCACGACACATCTCCATGTTCTAGCACACCTACCCCTGGACATCCACCCCCTTGATAACCACCCCCAGCCAACTACCCTCCAGTCAACTACCCCCTAGGACAACTACCCCCTATGGCAACCACCTTCTAGGACAACTACCTCCCGGACAACTACCACCTGGACAACTACCCCCAGACATTCTACCCACAACACAACTACCCCCTACGACAACCATCCTCTAAGACAACTACCCCCCGGAAAAATATCCTAGGGGGTAGTTGTCTGGGGGGTAATTGTCCGGGGTTATTTGTACTTGGGGGTAGATTTCTTGGGTGTAGTTGTCCGGGGGGTATTTGTCCTAGGTGGTAGTTATAGGGGGTATTTGACTGGGGGTGGTTATCCAGGGGGTGGATGTCCAGGGGGTGAGTGTCCGGATCCGACATCTTCATAATAAATTTGAAATAAATCTGCAGAGCGCACACTTGACAGCCACCAAAATATGACCTTTGATCTATAATAGACGAAAACTGGTGGCAGCATCACCAAACACTAAAGATGTGTAGAGTGTTATGAGATACATCTCTTTACAAAATTTGAAAGAAATTCTTCAAGAAATGGGTCTGCAGAGTGCACTCATGCTATCCTGCAAAATATGACTTTCTGACCCTATAAAACATGGGACACTGGTGGCAGCATCCCCAAAAACTATAGGTGCATAGATTTGACCAACAAACACTTCCATACTTAATGTGAAAGAAATCTGTACAGAAATGATGAAGTGAGACCGCACACTGGGTGCACACAAGGCATCAAAATATGACCTTTGACCCTATAACAGATTGAACACTGAAGGCAGCATCACCCAAATCCATAGGCTTGCAGATTATACCAAGATACACCACCGTTTAAAATTTGAACAAAATCCCTTGAGAAATGTTGCCTATAGAGCGCACACAAACCATCTATCAAAATATGCCCTTTGACCCTATAAAAGACAGAACACTGGAGGCAGCATCACCAAAATCTATATGCTTGTAGATTATACCTAAATACACCTTGAAACAAAATTTGACAGAAACCCTTCAAGGAATATGGCAGTAAGAGCGCGCACAAGAATATGACGGGCCGGACGTGCTGGCGTAAGGCGCCTGCTGAATCCAAAGTACCCATCCGGCATACTGTGGGGGGATACAATTATAACAATAACTAGATGGAACTTCGACTGCGCGCAGTCGAAATGATGCCTCCGTCATAGAGCAATTTACAAACCAAAACGGAAGAAATTTTTCAAATTCAAGTTCAATTGTAATCCATTAACAGGTTCTCAGAATATTGTGATTACAAGCAATTTCTCATATATATATGACCCTTTGATCTTTGACCTCATGACCCTAACATCTACTCAGTTCATTGGCTCTGCAAGATGTCCCGAGTTAAATAGTAATCCATCTGTCAGTTCTAATGAGAATGTGTTCACAAGCTATTTTTGCATACATAATGAGCCCATGACCTTTGACCTTTGACCTCATGACCAAAGAATCTACTCAGTTCATTGGCTCTGCAAGATGCATACATGATCTAAGTTTGGCAGGAATCCATCAATCTGTTCTAATGATAATGCGATCACAAGCTATTTTTGCATACATAATGAGCCGCATGACCTTTGACCTTGACCTCATGACCCCAAAATCTAATCAGTTCATCGGCTTCGCAAGTAACATACATGACCTAAGTTTGGCAGGAATCCTTCAATCGGTTCTTGAGATAACGCGATCACGAGCAGTTTTTGCATACATAATGAGCCCTGTGACCTTTGACCTTTGACCTCGTGACCCCAAAATCTATTCAGTTCATCGGCTCTGCAAGATACATACATGACCAAAGTTTGGCAGGAATCCATCAATCGGTTCTTCGGATAACGCGATCACGAGCTGTTTTTGCATACATAATGAGCCCTGTGACCTTTGACCTTTGACCTCGTGACCCCAAAATCTAATCAGTTCATCGGCTCTGCAAGATACATACATGACCAAAGTTTGGCAGGAATCCATCAATCGGTTCTTCAGATAACGTGATCACGAGAACGGGACGTACGGACGGACGGACGGACGGACAACCAGAAAACATAATGCCTCCGGCTACTTCGTAACGGAGGCATAACAACAATAATAATAAAAACACTAAAAGGCACTTTTAAGGTGCTTTCTCTCTAATACTTCTATTCTGAGGCGCACATGGAAAGAACAAAATATGTGATACAAGAGTAAAAATGAGCGCATTTTTTTACGTTAAAGATACTATGTCCCTTTTGCAGCCAACATCAAATTCTGTAGAACTTTGCAGGAATTATGAATGGTAATGTATGTCCTACATGTATCTGTAAAATGTAAACGTTAGCAGTGGTACTTAGGATTACTTACTGGCTTTATAGAAGTCGATTTGACAACTAATAGTCAATATTTTCCCACTTAAAGACACTTTCAAGCTCTAAAGTTCTAAATAAGTATTATCTTTCAAATGCAGTGGGATTTAATCTTTTCATTTTTTTGGCCTGCAAATGGGAAACAGTACCTTTAAAATGTTTGGTTTTTTAAAAGTAAAATACAAACTTCAGCAAACACTGACATGTATATACAACAAACTGTGACTTATCCAAGGTTTTGTAGTGACAAACTGATGCTGAAAAATTATTATTTGCAGCTTCATACTCACTATTGCCTTTAAAGAGCTAAAATGCAAAACAAGAGAGATGCCAATTTTACCAGGTGTTTCAACATGGGTGGTAGGGACTCGTTGTCCACATAGCTTGGCCACTGTGCTGCTCTTTCCTACGCCAGTCTTTCCAACCAAACACAGCTTGTATTTCATTATCTTTGGTTGCTCTAGATGGGATGCTAACAATGTCAATGGACTCTCCAGACAACCTATAACAAAAGGTACAAGTTGAAAAATGAAAGTAACCTGGCAAAATAGTTCCTTTCCCATCAAGGAAAGTCAATTCATCCCTATTGCTACTGGGGGAGGAGGGGAGGAGGGGAATTTTGACCCCCTTACAAAAATTAAGGACTTTCACGCCCCCACCACAGAATGCAATTTGCCTCATGTTTGATTTGTAGGAATGCCTCTCAAACCATTTTGAATGTAGAACACAATATTATTTACCCCCTTAATATTTTTTCAAAAGCAATATTTCTCTGTATTATTCAATTATTTTGTGCCATTTTGAACTTGTTGAACCATCAGATAATCATTTACAATGTATACAATGCTTTATCATGGTTTGTGAAATAAATAATATATTAACTGAAACATGAAATGTTAAGTTGTAAAAATAGATTTTTTTTGAGGCCACAGGACATTTAGTAGTCCATGTCATTTATGTTTCTGAATAAATACTCTATATTGCTCTATAAACATATAATTGTGTACCCTACACTAGTGCTGTAGTCAAACGTTTAACCGTCCGGTATCCGACCGCCCATGGCGGATTCCGTTTTCAATTGGACGGTTTCGTTTTCCCGTTTTTTTTTTTTTTTTTTTTTGTAATATTTTTTTTTTTTTTTTTTTTGTATTTTTTTTTTTTTTTTGTATTTTTTTTTTTTTTTTTTTTAAAGTTTCGATTTATGCCCCTCCACCTGGCACTATGCCTGGCAATGTCTCCCAGCTCAGTAATCTGTGTGTTGACTCACCACTCCAAAACTAGAACAACACTCCAATTTGTCTGTCATCTTGGTTTGAAAGTAATCTTTGTAATACATGTAGATCTCAATATGTAGTTTATAATAATAATTCATCCAACTTTCACACACGGCATACCACAAGGTTCTATCCTAGGTCCTCTACTGTTTTTAATTTACATTAATGATCTTACACATTCTTCGACATTGTTACTATTATTTGTGACAAGTTCACTAGCACAAATTGGCGCTTTCAAAAGCACCTCGCAGTTAAATGAAAGTCCTTCCCGCTCGGTCAAAAAAAAAACAAAAAAAAAATGATTTTTTTTTTTTTTTTTTTTTTTTTTTTTTTTTTTTGAAATATTTTTTTTTAAATCGTTTAACCGAAAACCGTCCGGTTTTGACTGGCGGTTAAACGGAATTGGAGATATCCGTGATGTTACAGCACTACCCTACACCTTTTGCTTGATCATGTACATTATATGAATGTTTTGAAGACCTGTACGTACATTGCCGAATGATTGCCATATTGCCATTGGGTCTACTTTAGGGCGTGGGACGAGGCACCAAAAACGGCCTAGTTTGTCATTTGCGTTCACCTGGTGCGGGGCACACTACGCAATAGACATCTTAAAGGTAAAGACCAGTATTGGCAACGCCCCAATTTCAAAAAATGAAATGGAAGCTCTCATTACCAATCATGTGAAAGAATATGTTTTGACTAATACATGATGATAACAAATTTGCCGGGAAACCGCCTACTAATTCATATATTTGGTAAATTTATTTCTCTCATGGTCTGGTGAGAGAGATAGGGTAGTCCCATATACATCTTTCTGTGTATAGTGCTTGTAACTTTACAAAGAATGAGCCAAATTTCTTATCATTTTGATGATTCCAGAACCTTGCAGATGCTAGATGCTAGATGATCAACCTTTTCTGATCGATTCCACAACGTTTCTTTCACAATGCAATCGCATGACCATTACTGGTCTTTACCTTTAAGATTACCTTCAAAATACGCAAAATCTTAATCCCAATGTACAATGGAGAAATCTGGCACACTAACAAGAAATTTGTGAATAATCATTGCACTTTACGGCATTAAAAAATGCCATAGTTATCGGGAACAAAATTGCAGCCCTCACGGTCTAAAGTAGACCAAATGGCATCGCTTCATTCGGCAATGTACATATACAGGTCTACAAAACATTCCCAGCTTGTTCAATAATCACACTATGTAAGCATCAACATTACCAAACTCTTACCAAACACTCTCCTCTTGCCATGTCTGAGGATACTTGCAAAGTAGTCCTTGCCCTCTGGTGTTTTGTGCCAATCATCATGATTGATGTATGTACCCAGAGTGTGGAAACACCATTTGGATCTATCATCATCCATTACTCCTGCACGCTGAGCCTGCACCAGACTACTCTAGCTGTCAAGACAAAGAGGAACATAAATTATCATTCTGAGCTTCAATGACTGGTGACAAAAAGTGTAGTTGAATAATCCATGAATGAGGCTTATGCATTCTTGATCTTACGTAGGTGCTTTTAAGGAGAACATACTTTGCTAGATCATTCAGTAACTCTTCAACTGTAGTCTACCAGTAAATGAAAGATCTTTGTGAAACACCCCCCCCCCCCCCCCCCCAGGGCAGCATACAATTGTATCACAAAACTGTCATAAGCAACAGTTCATCAACAATATACATCTTGTTGCAATGATTAACAAACGTTTCAATGAGATGTCAGATTGTCTGTGAACTTGAAGGTTTTGTGTATTACTAAACAACAATGCCATTAGTTTCATCCAGATAATAAACTTTTTTTTGGGGGGGGGGGGGTGTGACTTCTTCAAGTGTTAACTAAACCGAGACCGAAAGCTTCAGGCTTTTCTATTGCCAGCCAATAAGTCTCATATTTGAAACTTTAACATTGATTTATTAATATTTTTATAGCAAGCAGATCCATTTCCTTATACAGTGTAGTTGTTTTCCAGATCAATTGTTATACAAATATACACAGGTGTGAGTGCGTTATGGTTGATGCAGTGCATGAGGGTATTCACTATGGTGCAAAATTCACGAGGCGTAGCCGAGTGAATTTTGTGCCATTGTGAATACCCGAATAGCGCTGCATCGCCATAACGTCACGAACGAAAAACCTGTGTATTATATGTTTTATCAAATGGGTCTTACTATCAAATCTCTTTCACTTCACAAAAACTTAAGACATTATGGTAGATAGCTTCACACAGGCGCGCGCCCGCCCGCAAACCACCATCGGTAGTATGCACTTGTATTGTGCAGCGGTTTGCTGTGAAACCTGTGAAAAAGTGTATCCTAATATCATCGTTTTCCCTAAAAAATACTCCAAAAATAACAAGAAAATTGACACGAAACAGGTAAATAATGTAAAGACTTTTAACTTAAGATGTTTATTTGGACATTCAATGAATATTTACTTCATTTTGGGTATGTTTAAGTAGGGTATCACTATCTCCACGCCGGAGTTACGGGTCAAATTTTGGATACATTTCTGAACAAGCGCCCATTAATTTACCTTGGCCTTGACTTGTAGTGTACTGTAGACTGCACAAAGTCTAGACCTATACGCTATAGAATAGTCTACGTACATCCTCACCTCATAACCAAAGCTACATATACATCAGCAGAAGAGACCACACACTCAAGCTCTCTGTTCCTGAGGCAACAATAGACTCCTACAAGTACTCATTTTACCCCCGTACCATTCGCATCTGGAATCAACTACCAGCCACTGCAGTTACTGCCCCAACAGTTGCTGCTTTCCAGATGACCGCCCTCCCTGTCATCAGAGGGTTGGAACCTCCTGTGTAGGTTCCAGAATGCTGTTAACCGGCGATATAGCAGCACTTAGTACTTACCAGCATGATTTTTTACATGCACGTCACTGTTTTACTGTATAAAGAAATTGTACACCCTTTTGTTGTCTGCACCTTCACCTGCTGTCACAACACATCCCATCCCAGTAATGTGTAGCTTGGAAAAGCTGCTTTAGGCATTACCTCATCAAGTATCAAGTATCATGTATGATGTAGGTAGGCCTTCTTGCTAAACTGTAGGCCTACTGCATACTGACTACCGTCTCTCACTCTCTCACTAGGTCACACATAGCTTCATTACTATCCTGGCGCTGGCTGTGTAATAAAAGCTGTGCTTTTAATTCTCAACATTTCAAACACCACTGTACAAAACTCAACAGTTTCAATTGTAAGTCTAGAGTAAAAAAATTCCGATCAGCCGAATCGGTCCTATTGTGTGCAGTCTTCGCAATGGTGTGTGATGTGTGGATTTGTGTATAAATACCCTCCTCCCAGCATGTAATGCAGTGCTAAAGGTCAATACACAATAGCATTGATTGATCTGAGCCGACACTCACTGAGATGAGCCGAGGCCGAGTGACTTGTGTCAGTCAGACTGACATGACCAGGGCTTTCATTAAAATACACACGAGCACCCACTTCTCACATATCACTGTTTATCACTCACCTGAAATCCTTGTGGGTAATGTCATCCATATATCGAAGATATTCAAGGCTTCAAGCGGTGTTTGGCAGTGGTAGTGCAGATAAGAACTAAACATCCAGTCTCTGAACAAAGAGATTCGATCATACACAGTATGTCCTCCGTAGGAGGACTAGAGGGCCAACTAAAATCGTGACCTTTGACATTCCATAGGTTTTGCATTGGATGCATTATGGGGGTTTTGTCCGATTTGAACGACGGTTTTGGAGGGTCAATGAATATTCATGAGCAATGACGTAAAATATACGCCAACTACTGTTTGTTGATTGGCCATCGACAAAATGTTTTATGTATTAGGTCATGCATAAAACATTTTTTGCATTCCCAGAATTCCCTACGATTTGAGCACGAAAATGGCGGTTGTATGAACTGCAACTTTCAAGTTATTCAATTACGAACAATGAAACATTTTTCTTTTAAGTGAATTTCTATTATAATAGAAGTTTGTCAAGTACATCTCAGTGAAGCAGAAAATCTTCAGGCGAACATTGACATCGAAGTGATACCCTATGATATCAAGAAAAGTAAGTAAAGATCCATTTGGTGTGAAGGTCTCTGAAATGATTGTGATGTGTTCGTCATTGCAGTGAGGGGCTCTCCGCATTGTCACAACGTATTACCCGGTTAACCCCCTACCCCATCCTCTTTTCTTTCTTCTGACCAAAGAATATTAACTGATCGAATGAACTCTAATATAAGTCATCGACGGTAATATTTTTAGAAACAATCAGGATTTTACCGTAGGTTATTTCATTAGAGCACATCTCATAATTTTAAGTTCAGTTCATAGCTTGATTACCGATAGTAATCGGTCGTAGATGTGGACCTGTTGTAGACTGCGCAAATGGCTCATTGCTAGTCCAAGCCGACGAGATCTCGTCGAGCGGTTTATGATTTTCAATTCGCCGGTGCTAGCCGGCTGTAACACTCCACCAAGAAGCGACTGCGTTTCCTGAGCTGGCGTGGCTATAACTTTACAGTGTGTTAGGCCTACTGTAAAGCCTAGACCTCTAGGCTAGTATACATAGCATAGTCTAGCCTGAATTTTCGGTCTCTTTCGTTCGTTAGCCTCTGATTTGGGTAGGGTCGGCTCCTCTCTTTAGCCGACCCTACCCAAATCAGAGGCTAACGAACGAAAGAGACAGAAAAATTCGGGCTAAGGCTAAGCAGAGCCTAGGCTAGGCTAGGTCTACCGTACGGTCTAGTTTAGATCTAGCACTTAACTAGACTAAGTAAAAACAGCATTTAACCCCGCATCTAGTATAGGCCTAGATCTAGGGCTAGATTCTAGGCCTAGGCCTAATGCATTCTAATAAAAAAAAAAACTAAATAAATGCCTGGTTTAGGTGGGTCAATGTGGAAGTTATGGAGGGGGGGGGGGAGGTGCACAATCATTCTGTGCCCCCTCCCTGATAGCAGACTGACGTCTTAAAGACGTCATAAATTGGTCGTAAAGTGGTAAACACGTCGTACGTCGTATGGAAGACGTAATTACGACGTCATTATGACGTCTTCAAAAGACTATTTATTCCAAGATAATTTTTGTCGCATTGACGACGTCATTACGACGTCATAATGACGTCTTTAAAGGACTAATTTTTTTCAAGATATATTTTGTCTTCTCGACGACGTCATTATGACGTCTTTAAAAGACTATTTTTTCCAAGATAATTTTTTGTCGTATTAACGACGTCATTAAGACATCATTTTGACGTCTTTAAAAGACTATTTTTTCCTAGCTAATTTTTGTCGTATTGACGACGTGATAACGACGTCATTATGACGTCTTTAAAAGACTATTTTTTCCAAGCTAATTTTTGTCGTATCGACGACGTCATTATGACGTCTTTAAAAGACTAATTTTTCCAATGTAATGTTGTTGTATTGACGACGTGATAACGACGTCATTATGACGACTTTAAAAGACTTATTTTTCCAATGTAATGTTGTCGTATTGACGACGTGATAACGACGTCATTATGACGACTTCTAAAGACTTATTTTTCCAATGTAATGTTGTCGTATTGACGACGTGATAACGACGTCATTATGACGTCTTTAAAAGACTATTTTTTCCAAGCTAATTTTTGTCGTATCGACGACATCATTATGACGTCTTAAAAAGACTATTTTTTCCAAGATAATTTTTGTCGTATTAACGACGTCATTAAGACGTCATTTTGACGTCTTTAAAAGACGATTTTTCCTAGCTAATTTTTGTCGTATTGACGACGTGATAACGACGTCATTATGACGTCTTTAAAAGACTATTTTTTCCAAGCTAATTTTTGTCGTATCGACGACGTCATTATGACGTCTTTAAAAGACTATTTTTTCCAAGATAATTTTTGTCGTATTAACGACGTCATTAAGACGTCATTTTGACGTCTTTAAAAGACTATTTTTTCCTAGCTAATTTTTGTCGTATTGACGACGTGATAACGACGTAATTATGACCTCTTTTAAAGACTATTTATTCCAAGATAATTGTTGTCGTATCGACGACGTCATTACGACGTCTTTAAAAGACTATCTTTTCCAAAATATTTGTTGTCGTATTGACGACGTCATTACGACGTCATTATGACCTCTTTTAAAGACTATTTTCCAAGATATTTTTTGTCATAAGGACGACGTATAACGACGTCATTATGACGTCTCTAATAACCTAATTTTTCCAAGATAATAATCGGGTAAAGACTACAACATCTAATATGAGCATAAGTCAAAGTAAATAGGGCAATTATCAGAATTGAAAATAGGGAACAACCCCCCCCCCCCCCCCCCCCCCCCTCAAATGTCATAGTCATTATATTAATAGTGGACCAATTTACAGATTGTGCACCAAGGTCTGCAATATCGATCAAGACTAAACATGCTCGCATCTAGTACAAACGGGAGTGTGTAAAGTACGTGTGTGTACGCATACAGTACTCAAGGCAAGGCGTAGGACTACACTATATGCGATGTGTATGTAGCCTAATGTATTTGAATTCAGAGTGAAAAAGCCGTTGCATGAAGTACATCCTCCTGAATACTTTCGTTTTCTCCTGCAAATTTACAGTATGGGTAAGTCCTAGAATTACCTAATTTATTTACAAAAAGTACATAAATCTATAGTTACTGTTTTTCGTTCTGAAAAGTTGATATGTAGACTCTATGTTACTGTAATGTATGATCTTATGTCAGTGATAGTGAGCTCGGACTTTCAACACTTGCTGACAAGATTTGGAATGTATGATCCCATATATGTATTTTTATGTAGGGTCTTGATTGAAGGTATGCATGGCATGGGGCATCATTTAAAGCAAAAAAGTTTACTCATTTGCCTACACATGGGCTGCATGGCTTTAAAGGGAAATCTAACTCGAATATACAACTGCTCTAAAACTAAAAGAAAGCAGAAAAATAAGAGAAGCAAACTGATTGTGATGAAAGTCTTGGCACTACTCCACTAGGTCTAGAATCTACTGCCCTTCCCTTGTTCATAGACGCAGGCTATGTCAAGTGGAAAACACTCCGTCCCTCGGATAGGACCTTAAATGGAGGCCCCGTGTACAGGAGAGTCACCACCCTTGCACGTTAAGAACCCATTGCACTTTTTTGTATAAGAGTAGGGGGAAAACCCGGTGTAATGGTCCACCTGCACACCCCAATCAGGCCGAGTATACGGCATCTGTAAGAATCTTCAGTATTGAAGGAGGCAGATTATCTTGAAGAAGAAGTCAAAGAAGGATAATACATGCAGTCACGCGTGACACAGTGTGAGAGTGTCTACTTTATTCCAAGCAATACTGTAGATCTACTACTAGTTTAGAATCATATCCAGACTTTTTTACCAGTGACCCTTAATTCTGGCGCGGAGAGATAACTCTGGGAAGCTCCGACGCCGATGCCGAAGGGTTCTAGCTTGCATCAAAAAACATTCTAACAGCGGGTTGGGTGACATTATCTCAAAATATGCAAAGGGGTAATTACAATTTTGACTTACTAGGTTGCTCGACTCCTCTGGGCATCTATAGGCGGCAACTTGAAATTATAACTTGAAGAAGTCTTCGATGGGAAAAAGGGGGTGATTCTTCAAATTATAATTTCAAGTTGCCGCCTAGATGCCCAGAGGAGTCGAGCAACCTAGTGAGTCAAAATTGTAATTACTCCCTTTGCATATTTTGAGATAATGTTACCCAACCCGCTGTTAGAATGTTTTTTGATGCACAAACCCGAAGCTCCGACGCCCGCGGCGCAGGTGTTGGAGCTTCTCGGAGTTAGTGTGGAGAGAGTCCTAAAAATCTAAAACATAGGTCTAGATCTAGGCCTAGCCCAAATCAAGCAAATATTCATGAAATGTTCAAATATTGCCGGTCATGATTTAATAGTCGTTATGTTTCTAACCTGTTTCTGGTCAATTTTCTTATTTTGGGGGGACTATTTTTCGGAAAAACGTTGATAGTAGTATACACTTTCTCACAGGTTGCACGGCAAACCGCTGCACAATACAAGTGCATACAGATGGAGGGTTGCGGGGGCACGTAAGTCTGCGTGAAGTGATCTACCTCCTCCTACATTGTATGGTAGATAACTTCACACAGGCGTGCGCCCGCCCGCAACCACCATCGGTATGCACTTGTAATGTGCAGCGGTTTGCAGTGAAACCTGTGAGAAAGTGTACTACCGGCCCGGTCCCCAGATGTCTGGAAATTGAGCATTACGTGTCGATAACGTAGAGGAATAAAGCAGTGACTTGTGTCACAAACATGTAACCTTAAACAAGTCGTTTCTATCTTTAGACAGCAAATTTATCTTATAGGCTACCGTATACAGAAATCTTTATCTGGAAATAATCGGTTAGACCTGTAAATGGTAAACAAAATTCTTTCCCCACAGGCTGTTCAAAGAAGTTTGTAGTATATGTGTTGCACATACCGGTACATACATTATCAACCATTCATTTTGTTTTAACTTTATTCATTTTCTCATTTATTTGTAGGCATCCTTTTTTAACATCTTTCGTCAAAGAAGTGGATTCAAAGCACATTGTGGCCTCAGTATATTGATGTGAAACCATGCAGAAAATGCTACTCTCTCTCAACCTTGTGGATGTTCCCTACTTCCCTAAGGATCAGCAGCCTCTTGAAACAGTTGAAGCCATTATCGGTAAATGTGTACATGTACTTGTATTATTTCTGTACATTTATTTGTCATATTGTGCATGATCACTGAGACACTGACCAATTAGACACTTCATAATGGTTCATTTCATTTGAAAGGCTTATTTCAGTTATTTGTCCTAAGTTTCAAATATATTTATAATTCAATTAATTTTAGATCACTAAAACCTGCAGGTATGTTGCAATAACCGACAATATTATGTGTGTTTCAAACAGTGTTTTTTTACCCTTCAGCATAGGTCAAGGAGCTTTCATTCTACCCTCATCAGCAAACTACAGGAATGCCAGTTTTCAGGCAATAGCCTGAATTCAGGCCCTGGCGAGTTATTTTCATACCATAGTTTAGGTTTTTTGTGTACAAGCTAGCTCATTCTAGGTGATTTTTCAGGCCCTCTGATCAATTCTAACTGGCATCCCTGAAACTAGAATTGTATTGATAATTTACCAAACAAAATCCTGAATCACGTTTTGCATTGCCCATAATGACTTTATGTTTGTGAGCAATAAGAAATTATTTCTGATAAATCTTACCAAGCAGTATGTTTCTGACATAATTCATTATTTAATTCATTGTTAACGTTCCAGTTTTAAAATATATAAAAGTTTGTCTTAAATTGTATTCCTTTCTTTTTGCTTTATTCATGCACTAGAATTCCTTGCGTCTATGTTCCCTGGATCTGAAAGCAGTGCATAATGCCAGAGATTCCACCCAAAAGCCAACCCATGAGTCCAAGCTGAAGAGGAATATTTCCAAATCGATGGCTCCACTAACCTGATTGGTGAGTCATGGCCCTCATCAGCAAACTACAATTGTATTGATAATTTACCAAACGAAATCCTGAATCAGGTTTTGCATTGCCCACAAATGTTTAAAATCGAAAGGTGTGTTGACTTTATGTTTGTGAGCAATAAGAAATTATTTCTGATAAATCTTACCAAGCAGTATTTTTCTGACATAATTCATTATTTAATTCATTGTTTACGTTCCAGTTTAAAAATATATAAAAGTTTGTCTTAAATTGTATTCCTTTCTTTTTTGCTTTATTCATGCACTAGAATTCCTTGCGTCTATGTTCCCTGGATCTGAAAGCAGTGCATAATGCCAGAGATTCCACCCAAAAGCCAACCCATGAGTCCAAGCTGAAGAGGAATATTTCCAAAATTACATGTAGATCTACACTCACCCGATAGTTTAACTGCTAGAAAAAAGGTTATTTTTTTACTTCATTATAATTTATAGAGTAAGAGAGAGATTGGGGGAGGGGGAGAGGTGAGGTGTAGCCACAAACCTGAATGGCTTAAAGCTGTGGAACTGAAATTCCCATTCATGTCACTTACAATTTTAATGAATTACAGGGTGTACAAACTGACATAACAGTTTGAGTAAAAGATTCCAGTATTTTGCATATATTTGTAATTACTATTTATGAAGTTGACCTGTTTCATAATGCTTATGTAGTAGACTTGATATGCTCAGTCTCATGCTCACCCCCACCCCCCATCCGCTTCGTATCAGTTCTTAAAACCTGTTGCAAATTATATATAAGTTGGTAATGGAGAAAAATTGAGTGAGGTAAATACAATACAAATCAATTCCATTATTAAGCAACTAAGACTTGTTCAGATACGGAACGTGAACCGCCAACAATTTTCGAAAATGATGCAGTTTGGTTTTATGTGTAAAGCGAATGGCATCAAGTCTTTGTATGTTTTGGACTGCGCATATTCAGTGAGCTCTTTTTTTTTATAATATACAGAAATGTAAAGCATATTGAACTCTATGTCAACATTTAAAAAACTCTGCGATTTTGACTGTTTTGCAGCATCATTTCTGAACGAGCCTTAAAGGGACTTGGTAACATTGTTCAGATGAGAGAAAATGGTGCTAAGGTATTGACTTCAATGCTATACTGTATGTACACTTAAAGATAATCTGAACATTTGAGTTAAAAATAGACCACTATTGATGATAAAAATTGGGAAAACTGATCTGATCCATTCCTTAATTCTCCCAACTTTATTTTTATAAATTGATTAAATTGAAGTGAGTGTAAATCATCACAAAGCAAAGAATTAGCTCCAATACCTTTTCCAAATTTAGGCGTTGAAAGATTTTTAAAGGCCTGTTTTATATCTTATTTTCATGGAAAAACGGTTGGGGAAAATTCAAAATTTTGTTGGGAGAATTAACTGTTAAAGAGTGACACACAGTAGCGCCTTCAATGAAAACCATAAATATCTTGTGGTTTGAAAAAAAAATGGTAGTTAAAAGTATAACATTCTTGGATTGTATCTGTGATTTAGAAAGCACAATATGGCTTACCTACATGTATATTGAATTCGCTGTTAAAATTTAAGTTAGATTGTAATTCTTTTGTGAAACTCCTGGGACTTGCCAAATGAATGTTGTGACATAAGCAATGGAATATATCTCTTTGTGCTAAACTTTTTCAGCATGTTTGCTATTTTATCTTAAACTGGGAAATATCTTCTGAATAATTATTCCACAGTCACCTTGGAATTGCCCAACTGAGCCAATCGTACTGGCGGGAATGTTATCTGATATAAATTGTATTTTTATACTTGAACTTCAGCTTCTGTATTTGCAACAATACTAATTTGTTGTTATTTATAAATATGAATGTTGCCACTAATGCCTTTTCTCATATTTAAGTCATGTGCCCGTAAGAAGCAGGTTTCTAGCACAGAGAATAGGTACAGTTGAGCTGATTTCTGCACAGTTTTCTAATATGCTGTATCGCCAAATGTGAACATCGTGGTTTCAACGGGCAAGCAACCATCATCAGAAAACTCTGCAGGTATCAGTGAAGCTCTCCCTGTTCCCCTTGCTGCCAACTTGTTCCTTTTGAGTGTAAGAAATAACTTAGCTAAGCCATGTGTTTATCATTTGTGCCATTTTTCTCCTGTGTGTGATTTAGATTGTATAGTTTTATACTTTATACTGAATTCTTGCCATGAACTTAGATATTCCCCATGTATGTAACAAGAATTGATCTTTCATGCACAGAAATTCTTTCCAACAACCTTTTGTTTTATATGATAGTCTTTATCTGCATTAAAGTCTTGGGGTTGTCAGGAGCGGTTTTGCAGCATGGAGACAAGGTAGAGCTGCACTGATGAATGCCTAGCTTTCCACTATGCTGTTTTGCTGAATATGAGGAACTTCCCCAGTGTGCTGTTTGCTTGTCTACTAAAATACTGCGGGTATCAGTGTAGCTTTACCTAGTCTCTATGCTGCTAACCTGCTTCCAACAACCGTAAGACTTATAAGTTTAGCCAATATGTCATAGTTTCTTGTAGCACAATTTATAACGAAACAGATATCTTTGTGATGGCCTGTTAACTTTCTTAAATAAATTATGAGACTGACAGAAATACACTAGGTATCTATACAGCATGTTTTGGAAGAAGTGTCAGGATAGTGATGAAAAGATTGTGTACCAATGGAAGCCAAGTTAGATAGAATAAGAAGGTATAGAAATACGTATTTTATATTTTTGTTATCCATTTTCATACCATATACGTGTACATTAAAAATATGAAAATTACTTTCTGTCTGGCATGTATATATATATTATGTGATGTTTTTTTTTTTTGCTTTGATTTTACTGTGTGATTGTTCAGAATGTGTACATGAAGTGACTTTGACACTTTCTTCCTTGATTAGGTGGTCTTATAGATGTTATTTAGAGGACAACAAAGACGTATAGATCATGGAAGGATAAAAGGTACATCGAAATGACCAGTAAAATGTAAATATCACGTCAAAATTTGATGTCCATACAACGTATACAGGTCTTTCTTGGGTGAAAGTTGACGTCTTAAATACGTCTTTATTTAACCAATAGGACCTAAAGAGAAAATATGACGTCCATACAACGTCTTTCTGTGGTACAAGTTGACGTCTTAAAGACGTCTTTCTTTGACTAAAAGACGTAAATATGACGTCCATACAACGTCTTTCTATGGAACAAGTTGACGTCTTAAAGACGTCTTTCTTTGACTAATAAGACGTTAAAATCACAACAAAATATGACGTCCATACGACGTCTTCCTATGGTACAAGTTGACGTCTTAAAGACGTCTTTCTTTGACTAAAAGACGTAAATATGACGTCCATACAACGTCTTTCTATGGAACAAGTTGACGTCTTAAAGACGTCTTTCTTTGACTAATAAGACGTAAAAATCACGTCAAAATATGACGTCCTCACGACGACGTACGCGGGTGCAAAATCATGTCTTTTTGACGTCTTGTTATGTCGTCTTAAAGACGTCTTTCTTTAACTAAAAGACGTAAATATGACGTCCATATGACGTCTTCCTATGGTACAAGTTGACGTCTTAAAGACGTCTTTCTTTGACTAATAAGACGTAAAAATCACGTCAAAATATGACGTCCTCACGACGACGTGCGCGGGTGCAAAATCATGTCTTTTTGACGTCTTGTTATGTCGTCTTAAAGACGTCTTTCTTTAACTAAAAGACGTAAATATGACGTCCATATGACGTCTTCCTATGGTACAAGTTGACGTCTTAAAGACGTCTTTCTTTGACTAATAAGACGTAAAAATCACGTCAAAATATGACGTCCTCATGACGACGTGCGCGGGTGCAAAATCATGTCTTTTTGACGTCTTGTTATGTCGTCTTAAAGACGTAGTACAAGACGTAAATATGACGTGATATTTACCAGTTTCTGCTATCAGGGCTTATTCAGATGTGACATAGGGACGGGTCTAGATCTAGGTCTAAAGCCCCCTAGTAGGGTCTACTAATAATATTAAAAATAGGCAATTAGATCTAGATCTATAGCTTGTGTTATGCCATAGCCTAGCCAAGACTTCCATAGCCATAGCCTAGGTCTAGGCTCGTTTTGCTCCACTACTAGACTAGTCATGCGCATGTGTCATTATTGTGATCCAGGTCCAGATTCAGCTTAGTTTGAATGTAGATCTAGGCTAGATCTACCAACAACAACAAAAACAAAACAAAAAAGGAATCTCCTCCCCCCCCCCCCCCCCTCCCACTTCCCCTGATTTTGCTCTTCGTTATGTCATTGTGCCTTGTTTGAAATAATTGGTTTATTTTCAGGATTTTATGCCACCCCTTTTAATTTTATGTTGGTGAGAATTCTGGATCCAACCCTACATATGCAGAGATGCCAACTAGTACGGATTTCCCGTAATTTCTACGGGAAATCGGCCGATTACGGGCGGTACGATTTTCATACCATAAATTCCGGATTTTGTTGATTTTGCCGATTTTCAAAATTAGCACTTTAAGGTTTAGCACGTTTAAGGTTTAGCACGTACTTTTGACTATTGCAGCGCAGCCATCCTTGAATCCATGCATAGAAATCCCACAGGGCTTCCGATTGGACAATTTGTTATCTAGCACACCCTTTTCAGTGCATACATGTGCATACAACAACATGTGCTTCGCGAGCGGGGGCCGGGTGAAATACCTCTCTTGGAGGCGCCGCTAACGCCCGCCCAGCGCCGCTACCGCCCGCCCAGCGCCAGGCCTCGCTACGCTAGCGCCGTGTACACTGTCGGATTTCTCACAGGCTGTCACAGCGTTCGTCGATTTTCGTCGACAATCTGAACTCATGTTGGTTGGATTTAGATATCAATCATCATGTCTTCCACAACAAAGAAGCGTGACAAGAAGTTACAGACTTTTAAAGAAGAATACAGTAAGAAATGGAAATGCATCGTGTAACACCAACTAATGAACAGGTATGTTACTTTTATTTAACTTGTTGTGCTATCGCGCTTGCCTGCGGGAGCTGCGCTTGCCAGCGTGCAGAAAAATTTGCGTCGCGCAGAAAATTACGGATTTTGTCTCCAAATTACGGATTTTTAGCCTTATGATTACGGATTTGTGCTCTGAAAGGTTGGCATCCCTGCATATGACATGGATATTTCTTTCTCTAAAGTAGGATAGGCCTGAGTCGAAACGGGTCCCCGCCCGGGCCCCGACCGTCGAGCTGAAACCCGGTTTTTGGTTTTCGGGTTTCGGGTTTTTCAAAATTAAATTTCACACTGATATTTTGAAATATAGAACTAAAAATATGGAATTCACAAACTTATATTTCAATATAATCAAACAAATATGCTTTAGAAATAAATGGATAATGTTTCAGTTGACGGTAGGTGTTTTTATCGCTCTAAAATTGAGGCTGCAAGAAAGGAATCACGCTTCGTGGTACCGATCGAGTGCTTTCAGAAACGGAAGTGGAAATAGATCTATGACCCACTGAAGACAGAGCAAGAAAATGCCACACACAAGACTAAAATATTGATCAGACTATTGCAATTAAATCGTAATACTAAAGGCATTAATTTAATTGTCAAAATATATCCACAACATAATGGTTTATCCTTGATAGTTTGATGAAGGAAAATAAATTAAAGCTCTTGAAATAACATCGAAGTGCCTTTCGTTCGTTCTAAAAATGCGTGTATAACGGCAAGCAGAAGTTACGAGTCAAGCTTGATATGCATGTTTACATCCCTACACCGTCATCCGACCTGATCGGAACAATAAGCATTAAACCAATAAAAAAACATCACGTAAGACTTTAAGGGACTGGCAATTCAACAAAATTACCGTAAAATAATTAATTGCTTAGACAAATAATACTATAGATATTCATAATATCTTACAGAAATAATGATATTTCATGAGCTACGTACTCGATATCGAGTTCAGCTGGCAATCATTTTGAAACGAGACGTAGTTGTCATGCATGCAGCGCAGAATGCGGCAGCTCGCAGCTCGCAGAGAGGAAAAAAAAATCACGCAATAGTCACGTGAATATCACGTGATCTCAGGCCCGCGCTTTTTCCTCTCTCTTCTGCATACTGCCCTCTACAGTCTACTGCATGACAACTACGTCTCATTTCAAAATGATGGCTAGCTGAACTCGATATCGAGTACGTAGCTCATGAAATATCATTATTTCTGTAAGATATTATGAATAACTATAGTATTATTTGTCAAAGTAAATAATTATTTTACGGTAATTTTGTTGAATTGGAGTCCCTTAAAGTCTTACCTGATGTTTTTTTATTGGTTTAATGCTTATTGTTCCGATCAGGTCGGATGACGGTGTAGGGATGTAAACATGCATATCAAGCTTGACTCGTAACTTCTGCTTGCCGTTATACATGTACACGCATTTTTTATAGAACGAACGAAAGGCACTTCGATGTTATTTCAAGAGCTTTAATTTTTTTTCCTTCATCAAATTATCAAGGGTAAACCATTATGTTGTGGATATATTTTGACAATTAAATTAATGCCTTTAGTATTACGATTTGATTGCAATAGCATGATCAACATTTTAGTCTTGTGTGTGGCATTTTCTTGCTCTGTCTTCAGTGGGTCATATATCTATTTCCACTTCCGTTTCTGAACGCACTCGATCGGTACCACGAAGCGTGATTCCTTTCTTGCAGCCTCAATTTTAGAGCGATAAAAACACCTACCGTCAACTGAAACGATATCCATTTATTTTTTAAAGCATCTTTATTTAATTCAATTGATTATTTTATTGTTTTGAAAGCAGTAACTGTCTTTTCCGTCGCATTATTAGAACAGCAACTTAGTCTAACTCCCGCCGCTGCTTGCACACGATTTTTAGTGTCAGTGCAGTGGTGAAAATTTCGGGTACCCGGTCCCCGCCCGAAATTTTCAAGTCAAACCCGGGTTCGGCAAAACCCGTGATGACTCAGGCCTACTCTAAAGGACATGAACAAAGTTATAAACTGATAACTAATGCATGCATTTGATATTAGCAGGAACCTTACCAAGTTTCTGTTTTCTTTTAATTGTAGATCCTATGGAACAAAGAAGCAGATAATGATCACAGAAGTGCAACAAAGAGCACCAGGACCTGATCATCAAATGTTATGGTGTAGATCTAATCAGGAACAAGACACCTAAGTTGAACTCTGGCAAGGTATGTTTGTATGAAGTTCGAAAATATTCAGGCTGTATAATCTAAGCCCATGCAAACACCGCACTCGACTTGGACTATATACAAAGATTTGGGGAACTGTCATCTTGTGTTGCATTATATCTTGTAATTCTCATTTATTCTCTAGCTTTATTTAGGTGACAAACTATGGTGTTGCTACAGTTTATTCTCTCAGCATATTAAAAGACGTACTCAAAGGCATTTTTTCCTAAATATTACATTATATCTAACAAACTTTTGTTCACAAAAGTCTAGCAAATAATAACTTAAAATAAATTGGAAATTACTTTTAAAATAATTGGAAATACATCTAAACCTTTACTCTTCTCTTAAAAAAGGCCCTATCACTCAGATAGACATAAGTTTATCATTTTTTAGTAAAATTAAAATGCAAGACCTAAACAAAGTGGGGAGGTACTATTTTTGAAAATCCAATATAATGCAGCAGTTTTAATCTTATTTGATTTCTCCTCTCTTTTTGTTTTTATTATTCGGTTTGTCCCATGCAGAAGGTTTGATACCCAGGCTTCTTTTGTACAAGTCCCTAGTCCACCCTCATCTTGAGAACTGTTCCGGTTTCTGGGATCCCTACAACATCTCAGAAGTCCTGGACGCTACTTCACAATGGGGACCACAAGAGAAGCAGCAGTTTGACTGAGATGATCAGCACCTTTTAGTTGCCTACTATATCTACAACTACAAGGCACTCTGCAAGAAGACTGGGAATGGTGCACAAGAAAGTCAATGGTCTCTCTGCTCTTCCTTGAAAATGTTCCCACTGCACTACTTATAGCTATTTGCGCCCTCTATATAGCAAACAATGCCTAATCTGTGCCTGTTGGTCCCCCATGATCCTCTTTTTCTTATATTAATTGAGAGCTGATTTGATGAGATAACCACCTGTCAGTGACCTTGCAGGGTGGTCTTATCCCCCTGGCCAAACTAGTACAGACGGGCTTTAACAAATCACGAGCAGGAAGTACCATGACATGACCCTCCAGTTGCACCAAGCCAGAAGCGACATAGGTAGACAAGTTTGTATTTGCCCAACACTCTGTCCCAAAGTTAATGGAACTGACTTCCAGCAAATATAGTGCATGCTGACAGTCCAGATCGAGAACTGCCAGGGACTACTTCTGAGGCATCTACTCTCCTTATCCCACTTAGAAACAATCTGTCTTCCTCACACCACTTGTAATCTTTAGTATTAGTTCATCTTCGTGATAGGCTACAACGCCTTTTGAAGATTACCAGAAGAAGAAGAAGAAGATATATCGAGGATCATGAAAGTAATCATTTGTTCTCATGTAACAAAGTTTTTTGATATTTAATCTTAAGTCAAGTTCTGACAAAAATATGAGGGATGCTGAACTGGATAGTAAATTGAAGGGGGGGGGGATAAAATGATGTAGTTCAATTAAGACTGTATTAATATAATTAATATTAATAATAATAACAATATTAAAAATAGTAACAATAATGACAATGATCATGATAATAGCAGTAATAATAATGATAATACAGGTAGTAGTAAAAACAACAACAATAATGTCCAATGTAAGATAAAGTACTCATAAAACTCAGTATATACCTGTGCTTTACATAATAAAATAGCATGTTGATATTATTGAATATTTTTTTCTTCAAAATCTACAGTAAATTTTTACAACTGAAAGATTTGAATTTAAGAGACAGCACCCCCCCCCCCCCCCCCATCCATTTGTCATCCTTTTGTTGATGTCATGTTGGATTTTAAAAGACTTTATAGAAACAAAATATGTTGATAAATGAGTTCATAAATGTTAATAAATCAGTTATTTACTGCTGAATTCTGTTCTTTTCATTTTCTTATTTTGTGAAATATATGTGATGATGCTGGTGATTATGATGATGTAGGCACTCTGTAATGATAATGCTGTATGACTTGAGGTGAGATGGGGGCTGATGCAGTCTTGTGTAGAATTGAATATGGTGTTCGACCTTTTGATGTTTGTTTATATCTGGCATCAGCGAGATAGATTTAACCATCTTTCCGAATGAGAGAGAAAGCGGAAATGTAACGAGAGTGGGCAAGACTAATGTATAAATGCAGTATAAAAATGGTTTACAATAAAGATGAGGGGTGGGGGGGTTAAATAAAGAATAAGTCGATGCCGAAATGATGAAAGCATAGGTAATTGGGGTAATAGAGCCTATAGAAATGTCACTATTAGAAGGGGTCCCTGTATTGAAAATGTTACTGTTGGGGGGGGGGGAATTAAAAAAAAAATCAGTGGCGACGTATGCAAGAATGAAAAGAACGAGACGAAATTGAAATTTCATTGGGGATGGGGCACAATATGAAGATCATTGAAGTCGAGGTGAGAATGATTCATTAATTGGACACTAACAATATGAAAATATCACTTGTTAAGTGGGCTAAATGATCAGTGCAATTTGTCTGATTTAAAAAATATTTAAGTTAATAAACGAACAAAAAAAAAGAGGTAATAAATGAATTGAGTGAAATGGGGTGATTATTTTTGCCTTTTTAATAACTGAACTGAATTTTTTAAAATGTACTTTCCATCCTGGTGACAGTGAAGTTTGTGGCCCCAACTAAGTCAACCATTTAAAAAACTCCCCCCCCCCCCCCCCCCCCCCCCCCCCTCACCACACACCTCCCCAACTCTGACCTTTGTTCTACATTTATCCGGCCCAATTAGGATTCTGTCGATATAGTAACGCATGCGCATTGTCTTTTTTTCATTGCGATAATATGCTAATAAGTGGAAAAGAGCTCATGAATATTCAAAATTTTAATTTAATTATTTTGCGCGCTGCGCGCAGTCCAAAATCCCCATTTCGCTGGTGCACTAAAAAATTGTCGTCTTCATAGGCTAATACACGATAAGTGGAAGCAGTG